>JAVJIF010034198.1:0-52653 GCA_038442645.1 Agave tequilana | reverse complement strand
TTATGAGTTATGATGTTTTGTTACTTCTGATCTTTTGTGTTATTTCATTGTCTTGAAGCAACTATTTCTCCTTAATTACCTTATAAACAATACACAATAAAGTTTCTTCCTTAAGCGCCTTCTATTAGATTTCCTAAGCACGTCTTTTGCTCTCTTATAAATTGAAATTTGATCCAACATCCCACTTGTTGCCGGTTTTTTCCTCCAATTCTCCAATGCTTGATTCCAAAAGATATTTCATATTCTCCCTGAGAATTCCTTTGATCTCTACAACTCCTCCGATCACTGCCTCGTAGATATGTAGAATTCACAGCCTACAATATCAGGAAATGCCACAATGGTTTAATAATCCTTGTGAATCCCTCTTTCCAAGGACAAATAGAAACTAATCAAACTATTAGCTCCTCTTTGAAATGATTGATTGCTCTTCTCTAGTCTTAAAAAAAAAGTATTTAACGTCGAGTTCTATTACACCCATTCATTTCTCTCCCAATTTTAGTGTTCCAAAACACCATCATACCTACACTAGTTTTCTTCATTAAGTTCACAATTAGCAATATCCACTCACCTTATATAGTAATTCCATTTTGATGGGATCAAGAAACCATTAGAAGAAATGAAACGAGTTTCTTCCTAGATTTAGGATTTAGATTATTTCTTTTTGAGTTAAATGTCACCTAAGGTCTTTAGGGATTTTTATTTATTTATCTTTGATTTATTTGGGCTGTTTAGGGCCTTTTTCAACTCAGCGATATTTGTAATTTTATAATTCCGACCCTATATATGTTCATATTAAAGCTATCGGCAAAAATAATTAGATGATAGTGACTTTGATTGATTTCGGATCTTATGGAGCTTCCTCTATTGTTTCTTGACGTATGATGGGTTGTCGGGCATGAAATCCATCTCCGGTGTGATGTCGAATCTAGCATGTGAGTCCCTCAAAAGAAGGTGGAAACCTTCCTATCTTTCTTATCTCCTTCCAGTTTTTCTTTTGTTTTTGAAACAAAACCCTGGACAAAAAAAAAAAAAACCAGATATGCCCTTATTTGAAACCCTATTGAAGCCATAAATCCTAGTTTAGTTGTTGTCTAGATCTGTCCAGATCTGAAGTTGGACCAAACCATCTACTATTTGATATTATTTGATGATTTTTGGAAGTGTTGTGACATCTGGAAAAAAAAAATCCTTTCATAAACAGCCTAAATCAATTCTCTAACCTTCCACCACATCTCACAGCCCGTACAACTCAATTTCATCAAAACCCCTCTCAAAGACCCTATAATCCGCAGATCAACAGACCTGAACAAAAGAGAATTTCAGTTCTCGTAGGTCTTGCATCACATTTGTTCCAGAAAGAAGAAGATACAGTACATTCCATCAAATGCCATATCATCCAAAAATTGCACCTTAATCGGCTCCTTCAAAAATACTTCTAGACTTGAGAACGGCAGTAAAAGGTATCACTATATAGTCTAATTTCTCATAACCATATTAAAAGACATAACCTTCTACTTTTTCAGTGGTAGGGAAACATTAAAATGTATGGACAATAAGCTAACTCTTTGACAAAAAAAAACATCTTCACCTGTGCTTGTTATTGTGAGTGGCAAATCTTTCTTGTACAAAATCATCAACGGGAAGCTCTAGGAACCAATACATGTGACTTGTTTCACTAAAAAAAAGGACTAATACTGTGGAAACTTCAAATCAAGTAAAACTTTACAAAATAAGGAAATTTTGCTGAAGTGCTGCAACCATTATAATAAAAACTCCAGATAGAGAATAAAAAAGCTATTTAAAATCCTGAATTCAGGTATACCCTCATTCAATATTCGTATATTAAGCACTAAGTGTGTTCATGCTCAAATTCAGTTGAATTAATTTCAGTACTTTCTGATGGGGGACAAATAAAGAAAATGAAGGATAATTGGGGGAAAACACTAGGAAATCTCAACTTGGGATTTATAACCCAGAAAATTGTTGGGAATCTCTCTCTATGGCATCTCACCCAAAAACACATTGGCTACACCAAAGCTTAAACAAGCATTTTAATTATCAATCATCAACTGAGAATCTCCAAAACAGTCTTTGCCTTTTATAAACTTACATCATATGAGAACTCCCACCACAATTAATGTAGGACTAAAATAAGATAAAATAAACTAACTACACTAACCAATTGAAACTAAAGATAAGATAAACCAACTACATAACCAACTAAAACAAACTAAGATAAAATAACAAACTACATAATCAACTAAAACAAATTAAGATAAAATAAACCAACTACATGACCAACTAAAACAAACTAAGCCATTATATGTCCACATCATTTTCTCGAGGTTAGGAAAAACTCGATCATGTCGAATGCAAATCTCCATGGCTCTCAATCAGGCCATGGTGGTGGTGGTGGAGCCAGCATTCGTTCATCGGTCTGCATCAAGGTCGTGGTGCTTGCGGTGAACGGCAGCGAAGAAGTTAAAAGATGTCGGCGACAGAAGACGATGATGATGGAATTGGCAGCTAGAAGGAAGCAATGATAAACAGCGGCAATGAACAGTGCCACATGCAAATTTCAATGATTTTTGGCTGAAAATTATGGTTTTGAGGTTGTAGTGGAGAAAATTAGAAATTTAGCTCTGATACCAATATAATGGGGGGACGAACAAAGAAAAAGAAGGATAATTGAAAAAAAAAACAGTATGAAAACTCAACTTAGGATTTGTAACCCAAGAAAATTATCAGAAATCTCTCCTTAGGGCATCTCACCAAAAAGCACACTAACTACATAAAAGCTTAAACAATCATTTTAATTAGCAATCATCAACTATCAACTGAGAATCTCTAAAGCAATCTTTACCTTTTATAAGCTTACATCACATGAGAACTACACCACAACCAATGTAGGACTAAAATAAGATAAAATAAACTAACTACACTAATCAATTAAAACAAACTACAGATAAGATAAACCAACTACATAATCAACTAAAACGATCAACTAAAATAAACTAAGATAAAATAACCAAAATATATAATCAATTAAAACAGACTAAGATAAAATAAACCAACCACATGACCAACTAAAACTAAGCCATTAGATGTCCCCATCATTTCCCCGGGGTTGAGAAAAACTCGACACTATCGAGTGCAGATCTCCCTGGCTCTCAATCAAATCATGGTGGTGGTCGTTGAGCCGGATTCGTTCATTAGGTCAGCATCAAGGTGGTGGTGGTTGTGGTGAACGACAGCGACGAAGTTGGAAAATGGCAGCAACAGAAGACGATGATGTGGAGTTGGCGGTTGGAACTGAAAGGAATTGATAAACAGTGACGATGAGCAATGTCACGTGCAAATTTCGATAATTTTCGGCTAATACTATCTTAGTGGAGAAATTGTGGTCTTGAGATTTAGTGGAGAAAATTAAGAATTTAGCTCTGATACCAAAATTATAGGGAAGAACAAAGAAAAAAAGAATAATTGGGAAAAAATACTACTAGAAAATCTCAACTTAGAGTTTGTAACCCAAGAAAATTGTAGGGAATCTCTCCTTAAAGCATTTCACCCAAAAGCACACTAGCTACACAAAAGTTTAAACAAGCATTTTAATTATCAATTATCAACTGAGAATCTCCAAAGCAGTCTTTGTCTTTTATAAACTTACATCACATGAGAACTCCCCTACAACCAATGTAAGACTAAAATAAAATAAAATAAACTAACTACACTGACCAACTAAAATAAACTAAAGATAAGATAAAACAAACTAAAGATAAGATATACCTACATAACCAACTAAAACAAACTAAGATAAAATAATTGAACTACATAATCAACTAAACAAATTAAGATAAAATAAATCAAATACATCACCAACTAAAACAAACTAAGCCATTAGATGTCCCCATCACTTTCCCATGAATAAGCATTTCCAATCTCTATGTTTATTATTACTTTGGTGTGCTTAGTGTAGATATCAATGTTAATTTTCTTCATATTGGGTAATTCTTGCAATTTCTTCACTTCAATCATCAACCTTTTCTGTGTCACAAGTTGACAGTTCTCTATCCATTTGCTTACAAGTACATTTCTATGGTATAAGTTTGTTGTTTCTTGAGTTATGCCTCAAATCCGTCGTGTAAAACTCGGCTAAAATTCAGTGTTTTGTAACCGGTAAGGGGGATCAACGCAGGTAATAGGCTCTATAGCATACATATTTCTGTTTAATTACTAAACTTCCATGATTCAATCAATGAATCAATATATCAGATAGATGTAATACTTGGCACGTTTTCCTAAAAAAAAAAGGAAAGATTTAAAAAAATAAAAACAATGACCATCAAATATAGACAACTAATCAAGTGAGAGAAATTTTGGAACTGAGGCTACAAAATGATAAGAGTTCAAGCACAAAACTTTCCATTGTCCAAGATCCAAATTTTACAAGGATCCAAAAGCATGATTAGAAGTATTTCTCAAGTATTCTACAAATCGAGAATAGTTGCTCAAATATATGAACTTCAATTTTTAACTGTTCCGTGTTTCTATGTTTTTAGGTTTGCATAAGTGCATGCAAGCACCCTCGGGATGATGAAATATAAACAAGTAATCAAATGTGATTGAAAATTTGGAACTGAGGGTACAAAATGATAAGAATGCGAGCATAATAAAACTGTCCATTGTCCACAATCCAATTTCTTGCAAGTATCCATGATTAGAAGTATTTCGTATCAGCTACCCTATATATCAAAAATAGTTGCTCAAAATATATACTTCAATATTTAAGTGCTCTGTGTTTTTATGCTTTTAGTTATGCATAAGTGCATGAAAGCACCCCCAGGATGATGTCAGTATTATATACAGGGAAGAGAACTGAATTTTTTTTCTCCGTCATTGGTAAAAGAAGCAAACGGGGTTTCCTTCTTATAAATTGTATTTCTTACCAAATCCCTTGTGACCTTTAAAATGTTACATAAGCATGCCATAATATCATGGAACAGCTGGCAAAACTTCACATTAAAACTATAAAAAAGTCCATGGTTCTTTTTCTACTACAAGAAATATGAGTCAAGTTATGAAAATGTATTAAAGTGAAATTTATCTTTTACACACCAAGTGAACTGTGTTCTATAGATATGGCATTGTTTGAAGAAAAATATAAGCATTCTACATAGTAAACATTGAAACATCATTCTGAAGAATACCGTGTGCAATGATTGCAATAGCCCCATGCCTGAACTAGGCCAAGTCCCCACCCACCACACCCCATGCATTTCTTCTTATAGCTTGGTTCAGAAGCAGCAGTTACAGTAGCCTCATGTCCAGTGCCCATGTGATCAGCATGTTGTGGAACAAGCTCGTTCATCGAATTTGGCAGCTCCCATGTGATGCATTTGTCTTTCTGTTATAATAATACTTCTGGCCTAATGTCATTAATAAAATGCTCAAATGAGTTCCAGTGACTGGAGTGTACAACATAACATGCATGGCAAAATATTTAAGGTATTTGAAGAAATAAAGCAAACTTTGATGGCACTATTACCTGTATGAGCATGAACATCACATTACAATGTCCTAAATGATAAATATGACTAATTTCTAATAACACATAGGAAACTAACACACAATATCATCAACGGAGAAAACCTAATAAAACTAGTAATAAGAAAGTTGCAAATCACAGAGAAATTTTACATAGCAATAGAAATATGATTCCATTTGGTTCTTGGTTCATTCTCTGCCAAAATGAAGATGATTCCTATAGAAAATCTTATCATCTCAACTCCTTGTCAAGACTCTTTCCTACTCGAATTTGTAGTGGTCACATTAGCTAAAATTGCAGGACCAAAATGGTAGGCTCACCCACCAACCGACTTGCCACCACATACCACACCCTCACTGGCTCATAGTTGCCTTCTCCAGGAATTTGGCACCTAATAGAAGGTGACATCAGGCTGCTTAACAGCCGGTCTTAAAAACTCAGTCCATTTCTGGAACTTTCTAGAGTTCAATTCATGCCCCATTCCCAACCCGTTTTGCTGGGAGAATGATGATGATGATCATTGTGGGACACTGATAGCCACAATGCACTGCGAGAATTTTTTCCAGTCAACTATTTCACAGCTAATTCTTTATTCAAAGCAAGTTGGCAGTTGTATAACTTTTGGTATTAACAAACTCAGGTAATAAACGTAAAGATTAAATGAATCAATATGCAGCTTTTCATGTGTGTATGTGCACACGCTTTTCTTCCTTCATTCATTATTCCATGAATTTATCAAAATGAGATTCATATAAATGAAAAATCTAATAACTACTATTAACTAATAACTAAAGGAAAAACATTCAAACCTATCTTAAAAATAATAGGTTTTTGACTCCCAAATACCTAATTGACTAATTAATTTCTTATAACGTACTCTATTTTTCTTTGGCCAATAATCGAGCAGATATTGATTTTTTACAAGAATCTTTTGTAGACCCCTCGTACGTACGTTTATGTGTACTAAGAGACCATACAAAATTGGGAGGTTGTGTAAAGTTGTTATATAGGAAAACATAATCTGAATAATGCAAATTGCAGAAAAGGCTAAAAGATCTGCCATGTAGATTAGGTACCTCAGACATTAATGATAATTTGCTAGATGGCCCAGTAACTCCTAGACTAATACAAATAAGCTGAATGAGCAGGGTTTAGAAGATAAGACAGTCATGGTCAACAGCACCAAGAGAAAGTGTCCCCCAAGGTAACAGCAAGCACCATTAGACAGCAGAGTTTTGGGTGTAAACAAAGGTAAAGGAGACGCTAGAGGATGCAAGCATGATGGTAGAAAATCAGTGTGGAGGCTCATGAAAAGTGAACCCCAAAAGAAAGCATGAAAAGCGGCCCAACAAATAGCACATTTATTGAACAAAGATAAGCGAGATAGGCAGCAAGAGAGAACCAAAGCACCACAAGACGGCAAAATACAGCTAAAAAAAAGATATCAAGATATATTTCAGAAAAATATCCTTAGAATTTGTACTGAATGCCTTTAAATAAAATAATCAACAGGAAAATGGAAAAGATAGCCAAAAGCTTATGAAGCTATGGATAAAAAATAACTTCACTTGCCCAATTTAGCTGAATGTCATTGATGTTTAGTTTAGCACTATTTATTCAAAACATAATGCATTATGTCATATAAGGCAAATCTAACCCGGGTTGAAAGACTCAATACTGGAAAGCTTTGAGAATTATCGACTCAGTTACTCAAAGCCTCATTCTTTGTCTTGTTCAATATACAGTTCAAATGACCATAGAACAGTTGATTGGTGCCCTTCTTCTAAGATGGGAGTTTCCAAGTTGGATCTTGAGGTTATTCCTTGTGCCAATCCCAAGTATTCTTGTAGGCTACTTTGCCAAACTCCATAGGAAGTGGTACTAAACTATTCTGGAAAAATAAAAAGAACTCTACTATGAAAAAGTTGGATCAATTATCTGCGAACAATGGAGAGTGGCTGTGAGGAAATCCACTTGTCAATAAAAATCAGAGTCTAGGAAGCATAGGTGCAAACATGGGACATGGATACGACACAATGTATGACATGGAAGTGGTGGCATAGCAAATATTTTTAAAAAGTAGGATATAGGACACAACACCGGAACTATACATGCTTGTGTGCCTATGTCTATATATAAATCACGTCAAAACACATAAAGATCGAGACATATTTTATTGGAATTAAAAAGAAATGAATAAAATCATAATGTATTAAATCGATAGCTTAAATTAAGTAACTAAAACAAACAAAAAGTTGAAATTCCAATAAAATATCTCATCTAGTATAAGTCAATGATGCCCTTCACATGTTGCAAGGTGTTTAGGTTCTGTTAACATCCTATCCCTCTTATGGTCCCGATGATTGTGTGATTTTTTATAAATACAAACACGGCCCCAACACACATTTATTTGGTTTCCTAAAATCAAACTTGGCAGCGGAATGCCTGATACATGTTGCACAAGTTTCAAGCAAGTGTGGTATATGATGCATGTGAGACAGACATGGGACTCAATTTGAAGTGTCGATTTTGCATAGATCTCAATTAAAATTATTTATAAAAAACTAGGAAAGATGACTTTGACTTATGATATATATCCTTAAGAGGCACTATTGGTTAGAAATTCTTAGACCGGACTCAGGCAATCTGCCCCGGCATGCCTCGGATTAGGACTTGGACTTTTTAGTTGGATTTGATTAGGACTTTGACTTGGACAATTGGACGGACAAGGACTAAAACAATTTTGAAGGATTTTAATAATGTGGAAGTATTCATTATTTAAATTTACTAAATGCTAACTTAATATGATTAATTAGTTTTTAATAGAATGATATTGATAATATTTCATAATGAAGTCCAAAATCATTATTATGAATTATTAGCACTTACTAATTAGTTTATTATTAAAAATAGTTGAATAATAACTAGTTTGTTAATTATTAGTTTTTTAGTTAAATAATATTATATAAACAAGTTATATTATATAATTTGCAATGTCAACTAATATTATAACAAAATATGAAATAATAGAATAATTAACAGAAGAATAAATATTCAACACAATAAAGTTTAATTAAAAACATAGAATGCTTACAATTACTGACACTATTTATTGTTTTATCTTAAAAATATGTTAAGTAGGCCGAAGTGAGTTATTGTGGCTAACTTTGTACTAATTAATTAGATTTATCACAAAGTTATTCTTAACAATTCATAATGAACAATAAAATAATTAGTTATTGTTGCTTAATTAAACAATTATGAATTAAATATTTAATTACTATTTGTATTAATAACTATAAATTATTAGTAATATTAGAATTACTCTTTTATTACTTCTTATTGTAAATTAACAATTAAAAAATATTATTATTGATATCTATTAACAATTTTAATACTTAATTAGTTAACAACAAACTCTTTGTCATTAATAATAATTACTGATTAATAAATTACTAACGATTAGAAAATTAATAATAAGAAATACTTAAGTAACAATTAGTATTAACAAATAATTATTTAGTTAGCATTAATAATTATAATACTAAATGGGTAGGATTAATTAGAGGGAAAGAAATATAGAGAAGGTATGAAGAATCAAAAGTATGAAGAATCCAAGTCCACAAAAGGTCCCCAGGTTTCAACTTGGATGATTTTTTGGATTAGATTGGATCAAACGTATATACTTGCTTCTAAATTAGAATTTCTAGAGTCCAGTCCAAGTCCAAGTAACTAAAGCACTAGATTTCAAAATACAAATCTCAATCCTAAACAAATAGTACTAGATTTTAAAATCCAATTTTCTATCCCAAGCTAATGACACCAAATTTTAAAATCTTAGAACGTGTCCGAGTCCAACCCAACAATTCCGAACCAAAAACACTCCTTAGTGATAGCACAATGTAGAATAGAATTATAGACAAACACATGCATAGGTGTAGTGCATATGCAAAAGTCAGAATCTTCCAATTAGTACCAATAAAATCATCACCAGAAGAATCTCAGAAACACCACTTCTAACGTATCTTTGGATTCTAGGAAGTAAAATTTTTGTCAAGTATCACTATTATTACTATAAATACGGCAACTTTGGATGAAAAAACATGACTTGCAGAAAATCACTAGAAGCCTCCCATGCGGGCATCAGAAAACAGTTTTCATAAGCTTGAACCAACTCCAGGTTGATTACGAGTGACTGGTGATCGTTATATCGCATATGATTGTGCAGATGATCACTAATAATCACATGGCTCTATTTTCTTTTGTAGAATCACTTAAATAAATTCATAAAATTCCAAGTGGCATGGTACAAATTTGGTATCTGAGGAATCATCCGCGTGATGTTATATAGTTCAGACTATATCTCATATGACTCGTTCGATGCAAAAGGTATGAATACAATTGGGTGAAATTCAGTCTTACAGATGATATATTAGCTTTTTCTAATCATGCCAAAACTACAAAATTCCTTTTCCATAGCATGAATCATCAGGTGCAATAATCAGTTTTTCAGAATGTGACATAACCTTAGGGATTTTATGACATAACACATACCTGTTGAATCATCAACTGCCTCTTCCCATCTTCTGGCAAACATGTGGAGGCTGTGCTTTGTTTTGAACTAACAATCTCACCAGGATGCTCCCATTGGCTTTGTCCAGTTTTCGCATTATAAAAATATGAAGATCCACTAGATGGATCATTTGCCTCAACCTAGTAAATAGTTGAAAGATTGTGATAAGCATGGGGAAGATGACAACTATTTTGAAAATGAAATACTTCAAACCGAAGTCACTACATTATAGAAGTGAATTCATAGCAACTATAAAACATAAACTGTATTTTGTAAACTGTAGTCTGTACATATCTTCTTATAGCTTCCATCAGTTAACGCTTAGTGTGTCCGTGGATAATTCAGCAGTTTGAGCTTGGGAACAAGGATCAGGTATATAGATAGCAGCGAGTAATTGTGATGTATAACACCAAAAACAACATGTTTTGGGCTTTTTCCCTCTATGCATTAGCACCTACGAATAGATTCCATGTGGTCTTTGGCCTATGTTATGCTCTAGGTATGGTAAATGAAATTTCCAATGGCAAATCATATCCTCCTACCTCTTTTTGCCTGACCTCTGTCCAGAAGAATGTAAAAGGTTGCCCCTTGGTTCCATGAGCTTAACCGCATGACCAAAAGGATGATTTGTCTGCGTGCCATCTAGCTTTCAAACTTCAAAGTCTTGTGGCAAGGCCCTCTACTGCTCACTCACACCGGCCTTAACAAACAACTTGGCACCAACTCATGGAAAGATCATGTCAGGTCAACAACTGACCACACATCTTGGTGAATAAGATGTGGAGATTTCTTGGTTTCAAGTTGTGCTCGCCACCACCACACCCAAAAAAAAAAGGATGGGAAACGGATTGGATGATGATGATAATTGATCGGTGCCTAACAAAATAATAGTTCGAGTAGAAAGTTGTTTTCTACCAGATACCATTGGAGAGAATTTGCCAGCATTAGTAAACAGCTTCTATCGGCAGCAGGGCATCCAATTGCAGGTGATGGGTTCATGAGATGATGAAATTCATAGTTATTCTTCCACATGATAATCCAAAAGAACCGTGAATTTAGTTTAGCTGATTATTTCTGCCATGGAGCCTCAAATCTACTATCTACTTGTAAGGGCAGAAACCTAAAAGTATGGAATGTTGTATCACATTCCCTAAAGTAAGCCATTCTGCCATAATAAAATCGGCTCTTTTGAGGCCTCGTAAAATTTGAAGGAAGTACTGATTACTCATCTTGAACGGAAAGGTCACAACTCGTTACAACGTAGCAGCAATCATGCAACACCAACTGTAGCAATGGTTAATCAATAGTTCGTGTAAGTAGTAACTATTGACAATTGACAGCGAAAACAGCTATATGTAATTAACCCTATCATGCTGAAGACCATTTGCAATTTCCTGATCACGATTCACGAGAATGAATATATAGGGTTAGATTTTTTGGCACGTGTTCTGCACATGTAAGAAACCTTGTAATGTACTAGTATTAATAATAGGCGACCTTTCAAAAAGATAAATATACATATATTTTTGTATAAATTTATTTTTCAAACTGTTAGAATTTATTGAATTTGTATTTTTAGGTAACAATGGAGGTATAGATGAACTTCCAAATATATAAAGTTAAATCCATCACAATTTTCATATAAATTGTATGACCCATTCAAAATCTTCCAGGCAACACATTATATAATATCAATCGCACTTGTGCTAATTTGACAAAACTTTAGTTTCTTTTACAAGCCAAGAAGCCGTGAGGCAAACACGAGTCCTTGACAAACTTCAATTGCAATCCCAAATTGAGAACCCCAAACATTTACAGTATAATAGTAAAATAGTCGTGTGGTATGGCTTCACATGCCCTGATGTTTCAGAATCTACAGCTTATGTCTACATTTCATAACATGAAATGTATGATTAGTAGGCTGCAGCCACAGATGGTGATAGAATAGTGTATTGTTCTTCCCGCTAATATTTTCTTCTTTAAAAAGGGATTGTTAGTACCACCTGTAGATCAAGCAGACTATGTTAAGGGTCTTGAATTTAGTGGTAAAACTTGTCGAATTTAGTGATAAAACTTGTTTGGATCATTTAAGATTGAGCCTTTTCACCTTAATGAATATTTTCTTAAGGTTATTAGATTTAATGAAATTTATATAGATTAGATGTACTCATCTGCTTGTTGTCGAGATAGCATATTTCAGGTTACGACGGAAGTGCTAAAAGAAAAGTTAAAACAAAAGGAAATGGAAGCAAATAATTATTTAACCAAACAGGGATATTGCATCTGCAAAATTAATTTGATAATGACAAGCAAGTTATGATAGCAGATATATACTGACCCAATCAGGCGGCAACTTGAGGGCATTGGTGGTTTGATCAGGTGGACATTCAGATTTCTGGAATTCAGTCATACTTGTAAGTTATGACATTGGTCACAAAAGACAAGACAAGATAGAAGCAAAATAATTTTTTTGTGGGCAAACACAAATGTCTCAAAATAATATGAAATACAGATGGAACTTACATTCTCACTTGCTATGGATCCACCATCTACCTCATTTTTAAGAATACCCCTTGCTTTGAGCTTCTGCTTCAGATAGTCGGGCAACTCCTTCCGGAAAACTTTTGGTTCTGACTCCTTTTCAAGTGGGAGACTTGCTTCGAGAGTTTCGTCTTTAGATGTTTCTGTGACAGATTAGAAGTTAGCTAGTCAGCTTCTTCCAGAAAGACCTAGAAGCCATTTCAGAGTAAAAAGGCCACCGATCTTACTGGCTTGGATATTTGTGAGTCTTGCAGAATAATAAGCTCCGCCACCTGGCACACCATAGCCATTACCAATTTCTACATTGCCTGATATGACAATAAAAAGTTGAGCAGATCAACCATAAGAACATGAATAGCATTCCTGCAAGCATTGCTTCTTAGACACACTTAACAATGATAATTCAAAACAAACAAACTGTTGTGGCACTAATCCATTCTATTATGCAGTGTTTTAAAAAACCCGTTTTATAACCCGTTATAACTCGTTATATAACATAACGCTGACCAATCGTTATGTAACAGGTCTAAAAAACGCAATGTTTGATAACTATGATTATTTTGCTCGTAACTTACGTTACGTTACGTTATTAATGTAACTCACCGAAACTTACGTTACAGTGCAAGTCGACTTTATAACCTCCTATTCTCTCGATCTAGGGAAAAAGAAATCCCCCAAATTCGCTCACTCGCTCATCCTCTCTACAACCTTGTCGTGTCCTCGTCGACGCCGAGAAGAAGACATACCTCCGATCGACAGCAAAAGAAAAAGACCTACCTCTGATGGATATTCGTCGTAGTGGTTCTCGTTGGCGTCGTCTCTAAGCGGTGGTTCTCCATCTCCAAGCACAGGTAAGCTCTCTCTCCCCCAATCTCTCTCTTCTCTCTCTTTCTCTCTCTCCCCCGATCTCTCTCTGCTTTCTTGCCCCGATAACCCTCTTTGAGATCGGGGGGGAGAGAGAGTAGAGAGATCAGGAGGGGGAGAGAAAGCAGAGAGAGAACGGAAAGGGGAGAGAGCAGAGAGAGATCAGAGAGAGCAGAGAGATCGGGATAAAATATCGGAGAATGAAGGACACAGGGGGTGTAATTGAATAGCATATTGTACATTGAATTATGAATTATAATGAATAACCCAACTAAAAATTATGAATTATGATTGAATCATGAATTATTGTAGATTGAATTATGAGTTTGTGTAGATTCAATAGCATGGTTAAAAATTATGAAATATAATGAAATATGCGAGTCATATTGTTATTTGTGTAGATGAAATTGTGAATTATAACTTGTGAATGTGAAAAATTATTCTGATACTTGCTAAATATGTTGTGAGACTTGCTAAATGTGTTATATATTGTTTTGATATTTTTTAAGATTTTTTTTAAATTATTTTCTTATTTATAAAAAATCTTAAATATAGGATATATATTTATTTTTATTAATTAAATATTAAATCGCGTAACCTACGTTATGTGTTACGTTATAACTTATGTAAACATAACAGAAGAAAAACGTTATCATTACGTTATCGTTATTTTAAACATTGCTATTATGCAAAAGAATCGAGTCTCATATAAGAAGGGTTTTACTATAACTGTAAGATTATATAAGTATCAGTTTTTAGAATTTGCTGATATGGTCCTCCTTATAGGACCTCGCTCTGATACCAAATGTTTGGTCCCCGCTCTGATACCAATTGTAGGTCCCGAGATGATGCCACTTGTGGATCTAAAATACACAGTCAACAGATATACTAAACAAAGAAGGATTAAAGGTAAGTAAATAAAAAAGGAACTTGCAATAAGAGGAATTAAATCTCAGAAAAGTTAGGCAAACGCAAACACGAGAGATTTATCCTGGTTCGGTCCTCGTGACCTACATCCAGTCCCCAATCCACCCGCTTGAGATTTTCCTTTATCCTTGACTTTGTACACCCAAAATCAACACCATGCACACCACTTGACAAATCCCCTTTGCCAAATGTGTACACCTTCTCTTACAACCAAGAGAACAAACACCACTTTGTACAACCTCTCTTCTACACTAAGAAGACGCTCTTGTACAATGATTTCTTTGAGTGATTACAACCGCTCCATAAGCCTTGGTACAGTATGTGATCGTGGACAAGGGCTAGTATAGGAGAACTTCAGAAATCTTCACTTAGGAATAGGATTTTGGTGAAGAACTTGAAGTGGGAACAATTTTCAGGAAACCAGAATGTTTGGCAGAATTTTTGGTAAGAAAACTGAAGATTTGCATTGGTATTTTGCCTTAGATTAACAACCCTATTTACAGCTGCACTCTAGGGTTAGTTAGGGTAGTTATTAGGTGCAATTTGAAAGTTTAAACGTTGGGGAACGTTGCAGAAAATACCAGAAAATAGAAACTGTCCAACAGTCAGAAACTGCCTATAGTCGACTTGCCATTTGAGTTAGTCGACTAGTCTAGGCAAATTTCCAAAGGTTAGTCGACTATAGTGAGGACCAAGTCGACTAGGTCAAGATAAGTTCATGTGACAGGTTTCTGGTTAACTGAACCAAGTCGACCACAACTAAATTATAAGTTGACTAGGGATTAGTCGACTAGGGGAAAGGGTCAAGTCGACTACAAATGTCTATTAGTCGACTAGGTTTTCTGTTAAGTCGACTAACAGGGCAAACAGAGAGTTTGGATCAATTTGGACACAAGGCTAGTCGACAAGGGATTTGATCAAGTCGACTACACAATGGATTAGTCGACTATACGAGGCTATAAGTCGACTATAAACTATGATATGTGTGTGCGCATCAAGGCTTTTGACAAGCTAAATAATCATTACAAAACATATCATTAGCAACTCTCCTAAGGAAGTCTTGATCATGAAGAACTCTTGAATTGGCTTGTGTTAGAGCTCCAAATGATTGGCTTCACAAATGTCTTCATCAAAACATGTTCCAACACTCCTATCAATGAGGGGGGAGAAACAACATAAGATTACACGAGGAATCATAACCCAGATCAACTAGCAAACTTTAATTTTAATGTGAGGCTGCCTGGTTGCCTAAATCCATGTACAAAATCAATGCTTCATCATTGATTATCACAACAATATCATAATCTAAAACTGCAAATATTCAGCTTGTCTGTATTTTCCATGACTCAACAGCAACAGTCAATGAGAAAACGTTTTGGAAGCCCAAGGAGGATTTAAGAAATCAATTGGACTTAGAATACAATAGTTGTTCCTCTTTCCAGCTAAAGTTACAATTCGGCGTGAAAAAGACTGCAAGGATCATTAATAAAGAATCATCAAGACTACCGCTTATTGAAAAGAATTTTACGAGATTAGGAGGCAGCTAATTGCAGACTTAGGTATGTCCAGTTTTCAAACTCTTGTACACAACAAATAGAATAGTCTGCTTTCTCAGTTATTGAGCTTTTCAGAATTCTTTTTGAAAAACAACCCAATTTTTACGATCACAAAGAGGCACAGCCCCTCAGTCATACTATGCGGAGAACAAGTCCAGGAAGGGCATTCTAAATAATGGAAGAAAAAACATGTAATCCTTTTTCACACTCACAGTTTAAGTTTACTCCAGCCTAAGAAAAATGGACATGGGTACAACACAGTACGGAACGGCGATGTGGCAAATTTGAGAAAGTAGGACATGGGTATGGTGTGGATACAGCAAAATTTATGGGCATATGTATGTGTGTGTAACACGATATATCTTAACACCATATCATGTTCGTATTTGTAAATAAATACAAACATGATATGGTGTGAAAATATATCGTGTGATGGCAATAATAAAATTATACTTGTGCGTACATTAAAATTCGCTACTTATAGCATGAATTCGCAAGGCTACAACAGTTTAAAGAAAAAATTATCTCAAACATTCTAAAATATTTTGCAAGTTAACTAAATCAATAATTACACTAACAATCATATTCTTCATTAAGAATACCTTATTAAGAAACTAGACAAATTACATAAATGCAATCCATTGATGGATTAATAGAAATGTAAACACATCATTCAAATTTTAATTGATTTTTAAATTTCAAGTCTTTAACACGTCAACAATATGTCTCCAACACGTCTAAGATACAATGCAAAGTTTGGATAAGTCAAATGGGGTATCTGACACGTATCAACCAAGTATCGGATATCGGATAAGTATGTGACACAGGTACCTCTCCTTCGCTGAAGAATCCGTGCTATATAGGATACAGACTTCCCCCTCCTATCCCACTCTTCCACCGTAGAGATAGAGAGAAAATGGTACACCCCAAACTATGGGTGTCTCTCTTATTTATATAGCATACAATAAATGCACTTCGTATGAATATAAAACTACATATACCCTTATATTAATATTGTGTACCCCTCAAGCTATATATCAAATCATGCCTAACATGCTACATAGAATAGAAAAACTTTTAAACAAAACTTTAGTACCTATATTATCAAGATAACAACCAAACGGAACAAAAGAAGTAATGATTCGATGTTGCATCACCAATCTCTCATAAAGTGTAAGTCGACCTCAATATGTTTAGTCCTCTCATGAAAAACAAGTTCATATACAAATGCATATAGCCACCTAATTATCATAAAGTATCGCCATTGACTTGTTGCAGACAACACTCATCTTACGAGAAAAGGTTGAATCCACATCATCCCATAAGAAGTATGGTCATTTAGTTGTACTGTGATTCAGCGCTAATTTTGAGCAAGAACACTTTACTTCTTAGTGTGCCACGTCACTGAATTTCCTCCGCCAAAGGTATAACAACTAATAAAGCGCCAATAAAGAGGATCTCCAACCCAGTCAACATCATAATAACCCATAATATCTAAATGAGAGGAAGGTAAATATACAACATTTTACTGGGAACACTCTTAAAATAATGTAAGACACAACAAACAACGGTCTAATGGAGCTAATAAGAATTTTGCATATACCAATTCAACACTCTAGCAACAAAGGTAATCTGACCCGAGTCAAGTAAATCAGCATACCAATTAATAACCAGTACTCACCAGGATCAATAATAAGCTTCCCTTCGAAATGGATATTAGGATATATAAGAGTGTCAATAGGTTTAGAGCCTCATATAAACATTTATTCTTATATGAATTAGTAAGATACTGCTGTTGCAACATACAAAGATCTTTCCTGGACCTAAACACCTTTAGTAAGATACTTCTGTTGAAACATACAGAGGTCTTTCTTGGAGCTAAACACCTTTATCATAACGTATTAGCCCTCTGATGCTATGCAGAGATTAAGAGAAGACAGTACACCTCAAACTAAGGATGTATCTCTTATTTATATTGCATAAAATAAGTACACAGTAGGAATAGGAAAAATACATAATTGCATAAAAGTTCCTGACTTATACTAATATTACATAAAAAATCTTTTACTGCGATATCCACAAAGATGGAGGTGGCTCTAACAAGCTAATTAGCTTCTCCAAGTGCATGACTTTACAGATATAGACTTTCTATTATCATCGTAAAAAAATTGTTGTCATTTTAAGACTAGAATCAAATCAAATCAAAGACTAATATGGACCGAATTAGTATTTACTACTTTGAATCTGAATCAGAATCAGATTTGAATATTTCTGAGATATAAAAATATATTTGTATTTGATTTGATTTAATGTTTAAGTAGTTTGAGAATTATTTAATTGAGGAGTTTTCTTTTTGATACAAGATTTCAATTCCATTGAGATATTCAAGTTGTTTTTGGAAATTATTTATCTCTAGGTATGACTAGGGGTGGCCAACGGGACGAATCGGGTTGATTCGTCCCGTCTGGCCAACGACTCCGTGACGAGACGGGTTGGACCCGTCTCGTCACGGGTTAAACGGGACGGGTTGAAAACCCGGGTAACGAATCGGGTATCCTTACCCGATTCGTTACCGGATTCGCCGAGACGGGTTGGACCCGTCTCGCCTATTTTTAATTTTTTTTTAATTCGATAATTCTTAAATTTTAAATTTTAAAGTTAAAAAGAAATTAGGAAAAATAGGAAAAAAAGAGGAAAAATTTTCTAAAATTATAAAAAAAAATAGAATTGATTTTCACTAATTACAAGTTTTTTTGTAAGGCAAATTATTTTATTAATATGAAAAAATCATATACATTGCTCATCACATATACAATGTACATAAAACTCATCTCGTATAATATACATAACAAAACTCTGGTGCTCATCTCATACAATGTACATAAAAAACTCTGGTGGTTCTCTACTCGTCATCCTCGTCCTGTTCAAATTCTTCATCCAGAATAGTTTTTCCTTGTGTGCGTCTTTCTGCATCGAACCAGTCCTTTAAGCAAACCGCCATCTCCAAGTGTTTCGGCGTCAGCCTACTCCTCCAGGGTGTCAAAACTCTACCACCTGCAGAAAATGCGCTCTCGGACGCTACTGTAGAGGCCGGAGGTGTTAGTATATCTCGGGCCATGGTAAAAAGAACAGGAAATTATTTTCTCTGTTCTTTCCACCATGACAAAACATCAAATGTTTCCCATGGTTCATCATCATTTTCATTTATTTCAGCAGGCATTGTGTTCAAATATAAATTAAGTTCATCAAATGAACCTGCTCCTGAAGAGTGTTTCTTTCTAATATTAGAGGAAAGTATACTTTTAAAATTAGATAATCTTTTACCTAGACTACTAGAAGAAGTTTGTGATGGTGTAGGTGCCCTAAATTCAGAAGAAGGTGAAAATAACTCATCTCTGTACAATGAGTACATTTCTTCTAAAAGAGATCTAATTTCTAAAAGTAATTTATCTATATCTTGTTCATAATTTAAACATAAAATAAAATTGGATAATAAAAGTTTTAAATTATCTATTTTAATTCTAGGATCCATAATTGCAGCTAAGTAAAATAAAAAAGGCATATTTTCAAAATATTTTCGAATTTTTCTTCCATATCATGTATAGCCTCTTCAAGACTATCATCATCTCTATATGCAGCAAATACTTGAGCAATTTCATTAAGAATATAAAAAACTAAGTTACATGTGGGATAATACGTACCAGAAAGTGCTTTTGTGGCAGTGTCAAATTTTTCTAGAAAAGTACAAAAATTTTCATATAATTTCCACTCTTCATCGCTAATATAAAGAGATAACATTCATTTATTGTAAAAAATTGAATTGCTTGTTTAAAAGGAAGGCAATCTTTAATCATATAGTAGCTTGAATTCCAACGAGTTTTCACATCTGCTTGAAATAGTTTTTCCTTTAGTCCACATTGTCGGCAATAACTTTTAAAAGATTGTCTCCTAGGTCCACTGTATTTTATATGTAAAATAATTTCTTTAACTTTATAAATATATTTGTCTAAGAGTTTTAGACCATCTTGTACACATAAATTCAATATATGGCAACACATCTAACATGAAAAAGTTTACCGTTTAAAATCGGATCTAATATCGTTTTCAATTGTCTTATTGAAGCAGTATTTTCACTTGCATTATCAAAAGAAATAGAAAATATTTTATTTTCTATACCATAATTTCTACAAGTAAGAAAAATTGAATTTGCTACATTTGTAGCAGAATGTTTCTCAGAAAATTTAGAAAATGATAAAATACGTTTTTGTAAAATCCAATTATCATCAATAAAGTGAGCAGTAACACATAAGTAATGAATAAGATTAAGAGCTTCCCATATATCGGAAGTTAATGAAATTTTTCTAGCATCACTAGTAAAAAAAGACTTCAAAATATTTTTTCTATTTACAAATAAATCTTCAATTTCTCTAGTTATAGTTTGTCTGCTAATTCTCTTATAATTAGGAGCAAAAACAGATTTAAGATAATCAACTAATGCATCTGATTCAGTAAAAGAAAATGAAAGTTCTGCTCGAACAATAAATTCAGCTAACTTATGTTTATTTACTTCAGGCTTATATCTCCAAGTGGAGAGTGTGCCTGAATCAGCTAATATTTGTGCTTGTTGTGGTGGTAAACCGTGACTTTTAGCATGCTTTTTTCATAGTGTTTATTAAGAACACCTGTACCGTATCCTTCTTTATGATCAAATAGTTGATGACAGTACTTACATTCTGCCTTTCTTCTACCTTCAACAACTTTTTCTACGAAATGGTTCCACACTGCAGAAGTTTTGGCTCTTGCTTTAGTGGTTGTGCTTGTGCTTGTGCTAGTTGGTTGTTGTATTTCTGGAACTATAGTATCATGCTGTGTTGGTTGTGTATCGTGTTGGTTGTGTTTCAGTAAAAAAAGGAGCCAGAGATTGTGCGTGCATTGGTGATGTTGACATTAAAAGTTGAGAATATGAGGAATATTGAGGAGGGAAGGAAATAGAATGCCGACCTGTACCACTATCACTGGCATATGCAGCATGTGTATATGGTGCAAAACCACTGTAGTCAAATGCATAGCTTGACGAACTGTGATAGGGAGCAAATGCGGATGTTGGTGGAGCATAGCTGTATGGTGGGTAAGCGGTATATGCTGACGATGAGCTACCGCCAATATCGGTGTAAGGTGCGGCAGCTGACGAATTGTGTGTTGATGAAGAGTTACCACCGGCTTCGAATGAAGAACTGCCAGTACTCTAGTTGGGCTCCATTAGACTAGACTGAAAGTTGGTAGAGATTTGTAATTGTAAGAGAATAAGAGTGAATTATAATAGAAGAGAGAGAGTTGAGATGAAGTGAGATGAAAATGAATGAGGGTGAAGGGTATTTATAGAGGATTAGAGGTTATGAGTAAAAAAATTTTTAATGGGCCAACGGCTCATTTTTGAGCCGTTGGGGTGAAAAAAGAGGGTGCCACGTGGCACCCTCTTTTTTCACCCCAGCGGCTCTTTTTTGAGCCGTTTAGGGTTTAAAAAACAATAATTTTTAATATAGGAGGCGCAGAGTAATTTTCCTCTCTAACGTTCTTATAAAATTATTGGAGTAAAAAAATAAGAAGGGGGGTCGGGGAAATTTTCCCCAACCCGATTCGTCCCGTGATTCGTCACGGGACGAATCGAATTCGTCCCGGGACGAATCGAATTCGTCCCGTGTAAACGGGACGGGTCAACCCGTTAGGACCCGCCCCTAAACGGGGCGGGTACGGGTTGACCCGTGACCCGTACTGTGCGACTCCAACGAGTCGCACAGTACGGGGCGGGGCAGGTCGACGCGGGTCGACCCGCCCCATTGGCCAACCCTAGGTATGACGTATAAAATCCAGAATTTAAATATTCAATTAAAATTTAGAGTTGGGAATTATTTGTCTCACTTCTTTTTATATTTTCTCATGTTTTTCAGAACAATAAAAATAAATCACTATAGAATTTGTTATGTAACAAAATAAAATTTCATAGCTAGAATGTATAAATACTAAATGAATATTCAAAAATCAAATAAATGATTAAATAATTAGATTGGACTATTGATTATGAAATATAAAGGATTAGAATGTACATTCAATTCACACTAAATTCTATGTGCAGGACAATGAACAGTAAGGGGTTAAATGCATATATACTTGACGAATAGTTTGATAAACAAATGAATCAAATATGAAAATGTTTGGATTCAATTCATTTAATTCACGAATACTAAAAATATTTGTTTATACTTAAACACTCACCCGAGTCGACTTTGATCGAATAGCTTGACGAATAATTAGCAAAATATTTGATAAATATTCAATCAACATCCACCCCTATGCAGCACCATGTTGCGCATCAAAAGTTCTCCATTTTGCTGTACTCATTTTACGTTAACGAACATATGTAGCTCAATTTCTAGTAATAGCAAATATAAATACTTGTGATTTGGTAAAAAATATATATATATATACTGCATTAGCCTGAAAAGAAAAAACTACAAGAATATTTCCATTCTCGCTCTACTCTTTTTCTTCAATAGCTACCATCAACTATTCATTCTTCCCTATGGATATCCTGAACACGGAAACAATCATAATCAAGTTTTTGCTCACGCCCAATTCGACAAAACCTATATATGATGTATCAATCAGTTATACAATATCATGTATGCCTCTCTCGTGTATTCTGCCATAAATCTGATCATTGATTCCAACTGCATTCACATGGCTAATAGGCAATCAACTAAGCTTCATGAGGAAGATAGCATAAAATTGGGTTACAACTATAGTAGTCAATTTATCATTGAAAATGTCCAAAAAGACTGAGCGTTAAGCACAGAGCAGAGCATAGTATAGATGCATGTGCACCATTTAAACACCGCTTAATAGCTATGTCTTCCGTAAACAGCAATGAAGAGGAAGAAGGAAGTCAAAAGTGAAGGGGAAAGGAAGATGAAGTGGCAATGGATAATAAGGAGAAAAGTAGGCCGATAGACCAATTGTTGATGCCACTGTCACCATTCCATTGTAGAGTGAGAAACTGAGACAGATAAGAAAGAGGCTACAGCTTGGCCTATATTTTATAACCAAATGGAACTCAAGCCATCGGATTCTTAAATTCGGCAACTAGAACCTGCTTTATCAAATGAATGGACCCACCATCAAGTAAATGGGTATGGTTCGGTCCAATTATAAGAGTGCCCAGCCCTCCATCCCTTTTACCACACATGCACCAATGGGAGTGCATGAGAAGCTAGCTGCAGCAATTCAGTACTCATTAACTTCTAGCATGGTAGCAAAGAGTACTCAGCCTCCCTTCCTCCACCCACAAATCAATGTTAAGCCCTCATCCCCCCCCCCCCCCCAATCATTAGATTTTTAGGCAGAAATCACCAAATCAAGCTACCTCACCTAGGGAAAGAACCAATGTAGTCATTGGCTCAAGGTGAAGTTCGAATGTGGCCCCTGGACCACCTCACCTAAGTGGGAACCTTTTCCAATTTTTACCATGGGCATGGGTAATGAGATTGACACCAATAGCTAAACCCCCTATTGAAACTACATAAGCTGAATGTCTCTAAATATATATATAAAAAAAATCCCTCTTGGAGTTGCTTCTCGTATGTCTTTCATATTGTGAAGATGATCATCGCAGTACATCTTTCTTCCCCGAAGCACCCCAACTCACCTCTTGTGCTACCCTTTTATTTTCCTTTTAATCCTCAGGGCTTCTAACAAGAGTAAAGTTGTCATAAGGAAATTCAAAAAAACATGGGATTAACTTATATGCTCATACATAAGTTGGATTGTAATAAGAAACATGTGACAATCCTTAAAAGTCAAATTATCCCAAATGGCCTTTTTGGCATCCGCAGAGTCTATTTTCTAAAGCTCACACTTGTGGAATGTCTTCGGAATGAAATGAACCCATGCATATTATTTGTTTATTATGATGAAATGAATCATTTAGTTTAGGGCCCAATACGACTGAAAAACTTTATGTTGGACAAATAGAGTTTAATAAGTTTAAAAAGTATATAATAAATATAAAAAAACATGATGCAGTAAAAAAGGAACCAACCATGATCATGATGAATCAACTTCCCACGCTTGCTGGCCATTTCAGAACGATGATCAGTGGTCATCTTAAGGAGATGCTCCTAATACAAGTAGGACGTACACAAAAATGGTGATGTTCATGTTTCCACTAACATAAGAAACAAACCAGAAATGACGATTCGAATATTAGAAAGGAATAGGAGAAAAGAAGAAATATCATGCAAACCATTCACCTTTAATGCATTGGGGTCATAACGCCCAACGAGAATGTCTTTACTATCCTCTACCTGACCAGTGGTGCCTTTTGCTTGTCTGGTAAAGAAAATGAACATTATTAAGACACCAGGAATTAACTGGATTTTGTTGATTAGAACATATGTTAAAAGGTGTGAAAGGCAAAGAATAAAGAACCTACCTTTGATTTTGTATGATTTGCTGTGTGGCAATTTCCTGATTGCCACAGAAAGATAATTTAATATTAATAAGGAATAAGCACGCGTAAGGTAACAAGTTATCTAATAATGTTGGAATAATTTACTTGCTGGCGTAGCACAGCCTCTTGGACAGAAGATTCAATCATAACGGCATCTTTGCCATGCAACCTCAAGTAGTTATCATCTGCAACAAAAAGAAATACTGATTATGGAATGAAATCCAGATTAGTTTTGATCTCATAACATAATGTAAAGGTCTAAATTACCACTTAAATTCCCTTCCTGCTTGACAGTTAGTTCACTTGAATTCTGATCCATGGTCTCTCCGCTCAACTGGGTTGAACTGACCGTCTCGTCATGAGATGCCTTCGAAAGCTCAGAAGAATTTTGTTTTGCTGTTTGATTAGCAATATCTATATCAGTGATCCGTTTGGTTGACTCAGTTAAGTGCGTATGAGCCTGATCTGTCACAGAAACACAAGAGGTTATGCAACTCTAGGGTGCCTCCATGTGAATGTTAATCCATCGTTCTCAAAAGGAGGATGTCTAATACCATTTAAAGAATTAAAGGAATTCAACACACCAGGTGTCTGCTGACTAATAACAGGTTGGCATGCATTGCCTGGCTGAATATGTTGGGGCACACCTGACTGCTGTCCATTTACATTCTGAGGAAAATGTGAAGCAAATGTACCGGGAGAAGAAAAAAATTGACTAGATGGTTGAAAATGAGGATAGAAGCTTGGTGCAGAAGGTAAAGATGCATTAGGTGGATTGATCGGGAAACCATTTCCAGAATGATGAGGTTGTCCCACATAAGGTTGCCCAGCATGTTGAGTGTTCAATGGATGCGAGATATATGATAGAGGTGGATATATTTGTGCAGAACCTGAAGATGTATTCAGTACTGATTTGACACCAGGAGGTAATGGTTGTCCTTGAAATTTTTCCATGGGCCCTCCGTAATTTAATAGCCACAGAAAAGGCCTGGTAAAATTTAATCCAATGACAATTACAGAGATCAGCAGCAGGTAAAATTGCCTAAAGAAAAGCACACATAGATCCCCAAACCGTATTCTATGTTCAAACTGCAACAGAAAAACAATCACCGCACCGGAATTACAAAAAAGGGGGAAACAAGCATTTTATATTAGAATTCTCAGTGCATGTAAACATAAGATTATATAAAAAAGTGAATGTCATATAATGTATTGAACTGACAAACCACTAATATCTTATTTCCAACTGAAAAGCTACCAATTAAAAAACAATGCATGGTTATGTTCTCTTTACACCATATAGTTGTATTTGAAACACATACCAATTTTCACAACCAACAACTGTGCAAATAAAGCACACAAAGAGGCAACTCACTCAAACACTAACCAACTTTTCACAATTAGTGAGTATTCGAAACATTTAGCAAACTCGATAATGTTTAAAAAGGCTATGAGATTAACCCAAATTACTAAAATCCTCAACTTTCAAGAAAGATATGAGATAAGAGATCATGAAGAGCTCTTAGAACCTCAACCTAATGCAAGTTAGCAACTTTCCTAATCCAGAACAAGCCTAAGTGTGGTGACAGCTTTCAAAGTCAGCAATTCCCATTCTGGACTCAGTGCCCAGCAGTGTTGCAAAACACAAATGCATTATGCATGCAATCGGACAGCATATGACACATAATCAGATTATACGCTACATAATGGGGTCATACAGCCTATTGAGTAATAAACAACCATAGCTGATAAACAACATTAAATTTTCAATATAATAACTAAATACCAAACTATATGTTAGAACCTCGCCGAAGATTCAACGCGCACGTTGCCGACGAGATTCACAGCCAAGCTACACAAGAAAAACTCACGCGAATTGTAAACACGATCTCGAATTGGTGCTGCAAAGCTTGGCTTTTTTCATTGTATATTCCTCTGTTTTTAAAGACAACTAAATGGAGAACAAAATGGAAAGAAAACACTGCCTTCAATCAGGTCAATCATACAAGGTAACTAACCTAAACATGGTATGTTAAATTACTGCCTTCAATCAGGCCTATCACACAAGGTAACTAACCTAAACATGGTATGCTAAAATAGTGGCACGTTTGCTAAATTAGTGGCAAGGATTATTTCCATCAATTTTTGTGGCACGTTTGCTAAATTAGTGGCAAGGATTATTTCCATCAATTTGTGGCACGTTTGCTAAATTAGTGGCACGCAAGGATTATTTCCTTCAATCTCCTCCTAAGCCTTGTCGTGCACCTTCAACCACATTGATCATGCCGATCTTTGAGCGAAATTCTTGAAATTTTGCCCTGCCCAATGACTTCGTCAGGATATCACTGAGTTGTTCTTCACTCCTGACGAACTGCACCTTGATCAGACCCTTTTCTTCGCATTTTCGGACCAGATGGTACTTTACCTCGATGTGCTTACTCTGTCCATGGAGGACCGGGTTCTTGATCAGGGCGATGGCGGACTTGTTGTCCACTTTGAGCAGAGGAGCGCTCGGCTTGGACCCCTGCACTTCTCCCAGCACTTGAGCGAGCCACAACGCCTGGCAGGTCGCATTTGCCGCAGCAATGTATTCCGATTCACAGCTGGATTGCGCCACAATCCGCTGCTTCTTCGACTGCCATGAAATTGGGCTTTCCGCCAGCATGAAGATGACTCCAATTGTGCTCTTTCTAGCATCAACGTCTCCAGCAAAATCAGCATCGCTGAAACCTGTTAGCTGGGCTTGATTTCCCTTCTCCCTGCCGAACCAGAGCCCCCAGTTGCTTGTTCCCGCCACATAACGAAGAATCCGTTTCACTGCTGCAAGGTGATCCTCCTTTGGCTCCTCCAGAAAACGGCTAACATATCCGACTGAGAACGCAAGATCAGGGCGGGTATTCACCAGATACCTTAAGCTCCCGATGAAACTCCTGTATGCTGTAGCGTCCACCGGTGACTCCGTGCTCTGCTTGCTTAGTTTCAGCCGCGCCTCCATGGGTGTTTTGCAAGGATTGCATCCTGCCATGCCGCTTCTCTCCAAGATCTTCGCGGCGTATGCTCCTTGACTGAGCGAGATGCCGCTCGCGCTCTGCTTCACCTCGATCCCGAGGTAGTAGTGAAGTAGGCCGAGGTCGCTCATCTTGAATGCCGCCGCCATCTCGTTCTTGAACACCCTGAGGTCGTCGCGGTCCGTTCCAGTGATGACAAGATCATCGACGTAGACTCCGACCACCAGTTTCGCGTCGTTGTTCTGCCTGATGTAGACGGCGTGCTCCGACTCGCTCCTCCTGAAACCGAGCGACAACAGAGTGTCGTCGAGCTTCGTGTACCAGGCGCGTGACGCCTGGTGTAGCCCGTACAGCGCCTTCCGTAGCCTGAACACCTTGTGTTCCTTGCCGGAGACGATGAAACCTGCTGGTTGCTGGACGTAGACCTCCTCCTATAGGTTGCCGTTCAAGAACGCTGACTTGACGTCCATGTGGTGCACCTCCCACCCTTCGTGCGCCGCGAGGGCGATGAGGAGGCGCACCGAGTCCAGCCTGGCTACCGGCGCGAAGACTTCGTCGTAGTCGATGCCGTGCCGCTGTGCATAGCCCTTCACCACGAGGCGTGCCTTATGCTTGGACACCGCCCCGTGTTCGTCCTGCTTTACCTTAAAAACCCACTTGACTCCGATCGCCTTGCGCCCAGGCGGGAGATCGGTGAGGTACCATGTGCCGTTTTCTTCGATGGCCTCTATTTCTTCAATCATTGCCTTCCGCCAGCTCGGGCTGCGCTCCGCCTCAGTGAACGAAGAAGGCTCGTCATAGCTTGTTGCAAGCGGCTCCTCTGCCAGCAGGGCGCGTTGTGCGAAGCCACGCGGTGGGGCCGGCCCGATGATGTCGTTGACACTACGGAACCGGAGCGGTGCGTCGTAGTCATGGTCCGCATCCAGGATCTCGTCGTCAAACTCATCGTGTTGCTCCGCTACGTTGTCAGGCCCCCCGGAGTCTGGTGTGCTGGCGCCTCTTCTGTATCGACAGCCGTCGGAGTCGCCTGGCCCGTGGTGGCGTATTCAATCGTGAAGACGTCGTCACCGCCACTCGGCTCTCCATCGTCGCCGCCGGCACCCCAGTCCCACTGGGCCTGCTCGTCGAACGCCACGTCGCGTGTCACATGGACACGCTTCGTGACAGGATCGTAAGCACGGTAGGCCTTGGAGCCGCGCTCGTAGCCGACGAAGATCATCTTACGCCCCCGATCTTCGAGTTTCTTCAGATGCGGCGTCGTGTTGCGGACGTACACGATGCACCCGAACGTCTTGAGGTGATGAACCGCCGGCTTCTTCCCATGCCACGCCTCAAACGGCGTCATGCTGTCCACGCTCTTCGTCGGGCACCTGTTGAGTACATATACTGCAGTGCTTACCGCCTCGCCCCAGAACCATCCGGGCAATCCTTTCACCTTGAGCATGCTTCTCGCCGTTGCCATCACCGTGCCGTTTCGACGCTCGACGACGCCATTTTGTTGTGGGCTGTACGGCGCGGTGTGTTGGCGATGGACTCCTTCGGCTGCGCAGTACTCCGCGAACTCGGCTGCGGTGAATTCGCCGCCCCGATCAGTGCGGAGCGCCTTCAACTTGAGCCCGAACTCGCCTTCCGCTCGAGCTTGGATCTCCTTGATTTCGGCCGCTGCACGATCCTTTGAAGGAATCACGGCTAGCCACATGTATCTGCTGAGATCGTCCACTAGGAGCAAGAAGTACTTGTTTCCCCTTGGTGTTGCCGGCGCAATTGGGCCGCACAGGTCACCGTGTACCAGCTCAAGGCACTGCTTTACCCGGAATTCTGCCTGAGCCGGGAACGGGTTTCGCCGCTGCTTGCCGGCCTGGCACGCCTCGCACAGCTCCTCTACCTGCCCTATCACAGGCAAGCCGCGTACCAACTCCTCCCGAGCTAGCTTCCGGAGCGCTGTCATGTTGACGTGCCCGAACCGCTCGTGCCAGCGCCACGCCACCTCGTCGCCGCGACTGCGCACCGCCAAGCATCTTGTCTCTGCTATCTTGACGTGGAGGGTGTACAGTCTGTTGGCCGCCCGCTTCACCATTGCCAGCAGCCTTCCATCGGGTTCCCTGATCTGCATCACTCCGTCTTTGATGTCAATCTTGTAGCCCCTTTCATCAAGTTGTCCTACACTTACAATGTTCGTAGTTAGTCGAGGGATGAAATAGACACCGGGGAACGATCGGAGCTCGCCGTTCTTGCAGGAGAAAGTGATGGTCCCCCGGCCTTCTATCTGCGCCACGGAGTCATCGCCAAACCGCACGGTGCCGAGTACCGCCGTGTCCATCCTCGAGAATGCGGTCCTTGATCCGGACATGTGATTCGTCGCGCCAGTGTCCAGGACCCAGGACTCCGCCTCCCGATTCTTCTCTTCTCCGAGTTGAGTGAACACTTGCTGCTCCCAGATCTCGATCTGGGTGTGTGTCGTCGCCTCTGATTCGGAGCCGCCATGCCTCTGTTCCGCTCCCAACCCGACCGAACCAGACTGCGAGAGTGGAACATCAGTCAGCGGTGAGGTCGCTGGGACTCCATCGGAAGATTGCACTTCAGATTTCGGCGGCGGGGAAATGGACGAGATTTTCGCGAGTAGGAGCGAGGCTTCTGCCTCATCTTGGACGGTATGGGCTTGCTCCTGTTTGGGCCTGGATCGGCATTCGCGAGCCCAGTGACCCATCTTCCCGCAACGCCGGCACTCGTCCCCAGTGGGTTTTGACTGCCCACCTGGTGATGAGTCTCCGCGTGCGCGCCCGCGTCCTCGTCTTCCTCCTCCGCGCCGTCCTGCTCTGCCTCTGCCACCGCTTGCACCGCCGCCGGAGTGGTTCTCCGCCTCGCGCTTCTTCCGTCGCGCGTCCCACTCCTCTTCCGTGAGGTACAGCTTTCCCTCTTGTTGTAATGACGCCGGCGCTTCTTCGAACGCCTCCTCGGCCTCTTTCAAACGCCCGGTGAGATCGGCGACAGACATGGTCGAAATGTCGAGCAATGTCTTAATCGCAATGGCGATCTGCTTGAACCGAGGTGGCAGGCTTCGGAGTATCTTTGCGACAACCTTGGCTTCCTCCACTTCTTCATCCATGGTGGCGAGTTGTGCCGCCATGTTGTTCAGGCGTAGCGCGAAGTCCTCGACAGTCTCGCCGTCCTCGAACACGGCGAGATCGAACTTTCGGCGAAGCTGCTACGCCGTTGACTTCTTCACTCGATCATCTCCGACCCTCAAGGTCGCGATCGTGTCCCAGGCCTCCTTTGCCGTCTCCTTCTTGGCGATCGTCGGAATCATCTCTGGTGGCACCGCGCTGCACAAGGCGTCTAGCGCCATCATCTCCTCTTGCGGATCGGCGCCATCCTCGATGACGGTCCACAACGCTCTCGCCTTCAACTTCACCTTCATCAGAAGTGCCCACTCTGAGTAATTGGTCTTGGTGAGGACAGGATACTTACTCTCACCGCTCACCTCACGAATCACCCGCTGGTACACCACACCATCTTTGGAGGCGCCGTCGTTGACCTTCTTCCCAGACATCTTCGATAGCTTCGCTCTGATGCCACTTGTTAGAACCTCGCCGAAGATTCAACGCGCACGTTGCCGACGAGATTCACAGCCAAGCTACACAAGAAAAACTCACGCGAATTGTAAACACGATCTCGAATTGGTGCTGCAAAGCTTGGCTTTTTTCATTGTATATTCCTCTGTTTTTAAAGACAACTAAATGGAGAACAAAATGGAAAGAAAACACTGCCTTCAATCAGGCCAATCATACAAGGTAACTAACCTAAACATGGTATGCTAAATTACTGCCTTCAATCAGGCCGATCACACAAGGTAACTAACCTAAACATGGTATGCTAAAATAGTGGCACGTTTGCTAAATTAGTGGCAAGGATTATTTCCATCAATTTTTGTGGCACGTTTGCTAAATTAGTGGCACGCAAGGATTATTTCCTTCACTATATCAACAACTAATCAAAAAATTAAGTAATCACCTCTCACTCACCTCTTTTCTTGTGTTGCAATCAGTTCAATGGCAAGTAATAGTTATCTGATTACTCACTAGTTTGAAAACTCAAAAGATCAATGGAAGAGAGAAAGGGGAACAAGGAAAATGAAAAAAAAATGATGAAATAGAGAAGCTGAGAAAATGGAATATTACAGTCCTTGCAACCTCGAGGGTGATCAGCGCTAAAACATAGAGTCGAGGGTGATCAGCGCTAAACCATTAGGTAGATTTCATCCAATTAACCCATCAAGCAATTAAGGTCAAGAATAAAATAAAATCAAATGTTGTTTAAAGACAAAAGGATCACATAAGTGTACTAGATGGATAGTTTATGTTCTCTAATTGTAATTTGAGAGTATTTCAAAAATATCCTAAGTGCAGCTAATAATACAGAGGGTGACAAAAGAGTTTCAAAAAACTCATAAGTAATCACTAGAATCAGAAAATCTCCTTCTACTTAGTAAATGATCAATATACACCTCTAATCTTATCTGATTGAATTGCATTCCTTCCTTCATCATACAGAGGTATCAATGACATCACATAATGTCTTTTCTGACCTGTTTTGATGAGAATACTCTCATCTTCTTTTTTTGTTAACTGGTCTGGTCTAGGATTAGGGGTTGGTTTCGTTGAATTTAGAATTATGGATAGGATAATTAACATTTTACAATATCCAAGTGTAAAAATAAAGGTCATTAATAGGTCTTACCAAAACATTTGTCAATTTTTCAGGACTAGCAAGTATTCAAAACATTTACCAAAATACATAACATTTAAGAACCTACGACACTGCCCAAATTGACTAAATTTCGAGATAAGAAATCTCAACAGGTCTAGAACTTCAACCCAATGCAGTTTAGCAACTCCCTTAATCCAACAACTGGCCCCAAAAATTGCGTCGACGGTTTCAAATTCAGCAACTCCCAATTTGTGTTCACTTGCCCATAATTTCTTTAAGAGGAAACAAAATCATGAGATTGGCAATCAAAGAGCATAAGCAGTCATCTTGCAGGAGTTCTCTTCATGGGTTATCTTGCTGGTGCCCAAATAATCAGGATTGCTTCCTTCTTTTTCTTTTTCTTAATGGAGGGATGAAAAATTCACGATTGAACAAATTAACCCAAAAAAAATCCGAAGAAACCTACAGAAGCGAAGTCTAGGAAGGGGAACTTACTTTGTCCGAGAGTGGTTCGATGATGAGGCTTCTTCGATTTTACTGGTGATTTTGTTCCTTCTTCGAGGTGGTGAGAGGAGAGAAGACGATGCAGGGGACAATTATTTTAGCCGAGAAATTTCGGGGCTTTGGGGTCAGAGTTCAGTTGGGGAACGCGAGGCGAGGGCTTTTTGTTGGGACATTTTTTTTCCCATTCGTTTGGCAAATTCCAGAATCCCCCTCGGTTTTACAAAGAAACAAATTACCCCCGCGGGGAAATTTCCCCGATTTCGAAGTAAACTGATCGCCTTTGTTACGATTAGTCCCTCAAAATACAATTATTTTTAAATTAATACACCGCCGCTGTCTGTACGAAATAATTTTATCGGCCAGGAGGAGGAAGAGGAAGGAGGAAAGGAAAAAAAAAGAAGGAGGTGCTCTCTCTCATAGATGAAGCAGGACGGACGGACGAACAAAATTTTTATATAAGTCACAAGAGAAAATATTCCTTTATTTTAATTAAATTAGGTCTACGAATCTTGATATTTTCATATTAGTTCTTCAAAGCGCTTAAATTTCCCGATTGAATTTGAGCTTGTAATTTTATGAGTTTTCTATTACTTAAATTGGTATATTAATTTAATATGAATCTATTTCTATATCGTTAATCTAAATTAGTATCTCGTCGCTATCGGTGAAAAATCGACCGATCAGCCAGGAAAAGGAGGAAGAAGGAGGGGAGCTGAGAGAGGAAGAAGAGAGAAAGGGATGAAGACGGATGGACGGACAAAGTTTTTATCTGAGTCACGGAAGAAAACCTCCTTCGACTGATTATGATAATTATTTGATGTAACTTTAGATCCATCTATTCAAATATGATTCCGCAACAGTTAATCTATATCTGTCATGTCTACCTATAATAATATGCATATAGTTATTTTGAGAAGAAAATATAGAGAGAACTAAATTTGGAAAAATAGCACTCTCCATAGACATGCGAGAAACACAGTAGGTTCCCCAAACATAGTATCATAACTGAATCTTTATGAGCTTCGCCACTTTATTTCATGAGCAGACATTCAAACAGATTGCATGACATGCAAATAAATAAGAACAATAAGAATATTTTACTCGATCAATTGGACCCTGCTCGCATGACAAATAGGGGAGTTCACAGGCACATTAATGATGTCATCTGCAAAGGTCCATTGTTTTTCTTAAGTAGCCATTTGAGTGGGTCTCAAGTGAGCAAGTATTTTTCATATCTAAAGTCAATTAATGGCTGCATATGAATATCTTTGATTAAAATTTTAGAATGCTCTTGAGAGGATAGGTTTCAAAAATGAATTGTAAACTATTTAGCATGTTCTGTCCGATCTGTTTCTATCTTCTGTTTTTTTTTTTTTTTTTTGGGACGTTTATAATGCAAAACACTTTAAAAGAGCAATTTTCTAAATACTTTGAGAAAAAGAATGAATAAAATCTAAGAAGTGAGGAGAAGGAAGAAGTGACGAGAGAAATGAGAAACAAAGAGACGCATTGAATTGGTGTTCAGGTTCACCTATTATGTGCCTAAAGGAAGGAGGGAAAACGAGAAGGAAGAAGAAATTTGAGTCTCAGTAGTCTCTACTAGCCTAACCTTGAATTATAGCAATTGGAAAAAGGTAAGTGTATGACTGATTGAGGTTTAAACCTGCACAGAAAATACAAAATTTCAGAACTTAAGACTAAAAATGCAAGGTACTTAATATTACCGCGATAGTAAGTGGCTATGCGGGTCGTGATCCACAAGGAGGGACTTGCGACGGAAGCGTGTTGTAAGTCCTCTTTTAATTCATTTCAAATGGTTAAAAGTTTTTCTCTTGTTCTTGTAAAGAAAAGGAAAAAAATCTATTGTTAAGTTAAGAAAAAAGTGGTAAATTGAAAAGGTGGAGAAAATGAAAAATGAGTTTATACGAAGAAAGTGAAAATAGTAAATAGAAGAGAGTGGTGATTGGTGATCTAAACTAAAGAATAAAAAAACTAAAAAATTTACTTATCTCTTCTGATTTATGACTTACCTTGAATCCTTGGTAAAAACTTAACTCATCTTGAAGGCGAGCAAAGCATGGCAAATAGGATCGTCCCCATTCCCAGACTTAAACTATGAATTCTAAAGCAAGCAGGAAATAAATAAAAATGGATATCTATCACCATAAGTCATTAAGAGCACTTGCAATAGCAAGGCATAGCCATAGGTTTCATTTGAATTATCATTAAAAACGGTAGAAGAAGAATAAGAGAAAAAGAAGAACATAAAATTGTAACTTTGATTCGATTCAAATAAAATTGGAAGAAAAGAAGAACTTATACCGTGTCACCCTCAGTACAAGCTTCACTCTCATTTCTCTATGAAACTTTCTTCTCCTCTTAGTTACATAAAGAAAAATGAAAAATACAAAAAGAAAACTAAAACCTAAATTACAAACTACAGAATAGCTTAGCTTATACTCTCTGCTGAATCATTTTCACTATTCTGTGAATTTACAAGTATTTATAGCAAAATGCAGAAGGGGAGAACGTCTGAAGATAGGGGAGCAAACCTCCCCGTGTCTCAAGAGAATGGCCGCAAACGTGGCTTTGGCTACGTTTCCACGGCCACACCCGAGGGGTGCAGCTTCTAATTTTGATGATTCGTCAGTATCTCTAATGATTTGAGCTATGAATTTGACGATATCAGTGTTGATTTTCAGCTTTAACAAACTTGATTTGTAAAAGATCTGATTTAACTGATTTTCAATTAGTTTTATCTTCTTTAATTTGCCCTGATTTGTCATGATCCTTGATTTGAATTATTCTGAATTAAATCAGAATTTAGATGGGATTTAGACTTATTCTCTCTTCCTTCTCCCTTGGTAAAGGCCCTGCAAATAATTAGACAAAAAGATAATTAAATGGTAGAGTTTATTAAACAATAAATATGCAATACTTATGACCGATTACGCCCTCACATCTATCTTTTGCTCGTTCTCGAGCAAAATAAATAAAAAGTAAAACAGAGCTAACATAGTCTAACTCCCTTTCGTAGGAATCAGGGTTGCACGTAGCATGTGCAACAAGCCGTTAAACCTCTAGGTTACCCCTAGAAGACGAGTTTTGTCTCGTGAGAATTTTTAGTGAATTACACGCACAAAATCTATAAAGAAAGAGAAACAAATTGTTAGTTTTTTCGAAAAATATTTTGAAAAGAGAGAAAATATTTGAAGTATTATTGTAAGAATTCAAGTAATCTATAAGGTATAGGAAAATCAAATTTTCATTCCTAAACTTAGCCTCTATTCAAAAACTTGTATCAATCAAGATAAAGAGTTAAACTGTGTTTCTCATCTAGTCTATTACTTTAGCCTAAGTCATATGCACCTTCGTGACCGTGAAATTTTGACTAGGTTTTTTAACTCTAACTCTAATGTCTTATTATTTATTAATTTTTTTATATTTTTGGGGGTATTATTGGTTAGTTCTATTAGGCTTTCTAATCTGCCCATGTAACAAGCCTTTAGCCTGTGGCACCAAAATCGGACAGTCTTAGGGCACCGGGTGAGAAAACACCCAAAGGACTTAAGAACTCGAGCAAACAAGACCATAAAACTAAGGATTTTATTTATTATACGGACCACTTTTAGGTGTGAATATTTATGTTTTATGAGGCACAAGTACCCAGCTTAATCAGAAGATTTTTTATATATTTTTTCTCTCTTTTTATAAAGCATAAGAATCTTTGTTTTGAACCCTAAGTGCGTAAATGTATAAAATATGCATATTTCATCAAGTTAAAAATCAAGACTAAATTACTTTTCTAAATTTTCTTTCTAACCCTAAAAATCAAACAAATAATTTTATTTTGACCAAGTATAAGAAATCTTAATTATAATTCTCCTTTTCCTTAAAATTAACTTAATTCCTTATTAAAAAATAGGTCAAAATATTGTTTCTCTTTTCAAAAAGTTTTTAAAAGTAAAGAAAATGTTAATTTTTTAAAAAAGAAAACTATATTACGTTAGAACCCTCCCCCACACTTATCCCATGCATTATATTCAATGTATGAATGAATACATAAATGCATGAAAAAGAAGAAAGGGAAAGAAAATATTACCTCAATGTGGTGGTTCCACTGGTGGTCGGATTGGGTCAAGCGTTGCTACCCAATCAAGATAATGTGGTGGTTCACGGAACCCACCTTTATTGATCTCTTTTCTATTTACATATTTATAATCTCCAATATGAATAGGATCATGAAAGACCTATCATGAAAATTATTCCCTTTACATGACCAGTCTTGAAAAATCATCACTGAGTCATTTTGGTCACTACATATATCCAACAAAAGTATGTAACTTGGTGGAATAGTTGACTTGGGCTCAAAAGTGATAGGTTCGGGAACCATTACTGACACGAAAAAATTAACTTTGGGTTCCGAAGTCAGTTTTGGTTCAATAGTCGAGTCCAAATCAAAAAATAAAATTCAAATTCTTTTTCTTTCAATGGAATGTGACTATCCAAAATTAGTGATTCAATTTCTAAATTTATATGTATGTGATAAATGTTGGCTCAGAAAATTGGTTCAAATTGCATAGGGATACCGGAGTCAACATAAATTCAAAGATGGGAACTGAATCACAAAGTTGGAGATCGGGGTCACGTTCACATTCAAGTTCAATCACTTTGAATGGAAAACTTGTCAATTTGTCTAAAGTTTAAAATTGGTCAAGTTCAAGTTTGTGTGATGAAATTGACTCTTACTTAAAGTCTTCAAGACACCATGATTCTTCGTTCTCATCAATATGGCTAAGGCAATGAGGAATGGTTGAAATGTGTTAGGTAGAGTTTCCTCATTCCTATCTTTCACTATGTTGATCGAACGACTCATTTGTGTTTCTAGTCTATTTACAGATTGAAAAAAATCATTTTCGAATTGAATAAGATTTTCCATACTCCAATCTAAATCCATAGGTTCTTCTTGTTGTGGGACATGAAAAATGGAGTAAGGATCTTGAATTTGGAAGTTTTGTGGGAATTGTGAGTCCATCATTTTTAGCTTTCATTCTTGGGACTCAATCATGCCTTCTATACTCTTAATCACCTCAATTTTTTTTTCTTTGGCTTGATCATGACTAGAACATGTTGATCATGACTAGAAAAATTTAAAGTTGTATGTTGGAATAATGGTTGATAATATGACTCAGGAGAGTTATATCCCCACTGACTCTGTGAAGAGTAGTGATGACTATTTCAATCTTGATTCGGATAGGCGGATCCAAGTTAAACGAGATCGGTGTGAAGTATGGATCACTATATGCATTGGAATAATTATAGTTGTATTCCAATTACGAAGATGTTAAAAAAAATTAAAAACAAAACAAACAAACAAACAAAGAAAAATCTAACCTAAGTTAGGGTAAACCTTAGATCTAGACGACTCCTAACTGGTTAGACTGTCTATGGGGGGTATCTTGCAGAATTTGACCACAAGTTACTCGATCAAGTAGGGGCAAGATCAGTGGGAGGTATTCGTGCCTAAGCAATGAACCTAATTATGCCAACCACTGTTTTTTGAGATTTCGTCTCTCAATCTCCAACCTTTGACACCGATTTAGCAAAAGTCAAATTCTAATCAACTTTCCCCTTAGGCCAGTCTCATATTGAGTCTGAGATATCCCTAGAGGCAATGCCTACTCAGTTTTAAGTTAAGCTTGGGTTAGCGAGTGAGGAGATTTTTTGTGTGCTAAGGGAGGGTAATGACTTCCTCACATTATCTTATTTATAGGACAAGCCCTTAATTCAGTTTAATGCAGTAGACAAGTATATAGCAAACAAGTAAAACTCAAGCAATATTTCATACAAGAATGAACCTTATACTAAATGTTATGCACACATACCTTAGCTCTAGCACTCTTCAACAATAAATAGAAAATGTAACGAAATAGACACACATCTAAATGCAAATCTAAACGTTTTTTAGTATTTACAAGCAACAATTTACTGTTGAGGATATAAAAGTATGTACATTGAGTTAAATAAGAAAAATAGCTGCAGAAACTTAAACTTTACAATTCAACCAACCTACAAAAAATACAAGTTAGTAGTTCACTCAAATTGTCGCGGGAATGCGACAAATCTGAGAGCTGTTGGGCCTGCTTTCTTGAGCAGAGTCCAGGACCACTTATATGTTCACTGATTGGTAATTGATATTACATAATTGTAGTCATATTCTCATATCTATGTTATAATAAACTTTATTTTAATTATCTTTTTGTTTAATAATGTGCAGGCTTTTACCAAGGGAGAAGGAAGAGAAATGAATCTCAAATCCCATCTAAATTCTAATTTAATTCAGAATTAATTCGAATCAAGGCAAATCATGGCAAATCACGGCAAATCAAGGAAGATAAAACTGATTAAAAATCAGTTAAACCTGAATTTTTATAAGATCAAGTTAGTTAACTGAAGATCAACAAAGATCAAACGACATATCTTTTGGGATAAACATAGAGGAGAACTATAATGGCCAGATCCTGACCCTGATGTGGCCACTGGCCAAATCAGGGCCGCGAATCCGTGGCAAAAGCCGCAGATCCGCGACTTGTTTGTTGAGAAAAGGGGAGCGTTTGCTCCCCCTATCTGTTCACTCCTCTCCCCTCTGATTTTTTCGTATAAATACCAGAAAATTTGTGTTGAAAAGGAATGAAGACTACAAGTAAATTCTTCCTTTATTTTTAAGGGTTAGGGTCGTTGTTAGATAATTTATGAGAAGTTGTATCTCAGTTTTTAATTTGTAGTTCAGTCCAGAAACAAAGTAAGAGAGAGAGAGAGAGTGATTGCAATCTGACGTTGAAGTGACATCAATAAAAACCCAGACTTTTTTTTCTTCTCCAACTCACAGGTATGTTGCATTTCAATTCAATATTTTCTTTCTAAGTAACGAGTAGCTAAATCTTCTCCTTCTGGGCTCACTAATCTCTTCTCTCTATTCTTGATCTTGATCGATTTTAATGAAAAAGACCTAATTGAATCATTTGAATGCCATAAATTAAGCCTTACTTATTGTGAGTGTTCTTGAAGGTACGTGAGGATGGGACTGGATTTTTGAACTTACTCTTGAAGTTGATCTTTAAAAAAACTTGTTTTTATTCCATACTTGCTTTATTGTTTTGATGGTTTAACATTCAACTCAAAAAAAAATTTAAAATTGAAGTTCAATTTCTAAAAGAAACTACCTTATGTGCTTTACTCAATTTTTTTTACAATACTAAAACTTTTTCCTATGATCTCATTGAGGCACTTAAATTTTCAAGAGAAAAATCTAGAGTTGAGTAAAGAATAGTGAGCCTGAATCTCTCTTTATTAAATACAAACAAACAACAATATCTTCAAGCTTCTTAAAAATTATCTTCTCCAAAACCTTCTCTAAATCTTCAAGTTTTCTTTAAATTATTTCATTACTTTCCATCTTCTTTTTCATCTAAAAAGACATAAATGCTAAAATTTATTTTTCCCAAAATACTGAAAAGCTTGTATCACATCTCTCCTTGTGGACACAACCCGTTAGCCCTAAGCCACACGGTATTCCTTAATTTCTTGCAATCATTCACTGAAGCAAAAATTTTCTTGATGTCTCCTCCTGTACATAAGAACAAAGAAAAAAGTTAACCAATAAAGTAAATAAAAAAAGAGTTACTTATCATTCCTCCCCGGCAACGGTGCCAAAATTTTGATTGAGGTTTAAGCATGCACAGAAAATATAGAATTTCAAAACTTAAGAATAAAAGTGAAAAGTACTCAATACTACCATGATAGCAAGTGGTTATACGGGTTGTGATTCATAAGGAGGGACTTGCGATGGAAACGTATTATAAGTCCTCTTTTAATTCATTTAAAATGGTTAAAAGTTCTTCTCTTATTCTTGTAAAGAAAAAGAAAAAGAATCTATTATTAAGCTAAGAAGTAAGTGGTAAACTGAGAAGGTGGAGAAAATGAAAAATGAGTTTATACAAAGAAAGTGAAAATAATAAATAGGAGAGAGTAGTGATTGGTGGTAATCCAAACTAAAGACTAAAAGAAACGAAGAAAAAAACTAAAAATTTTTACTTATCTCTTATGGTTTATGAGTTACCTTGAATCCTTGGTAAAAACTTACCTCGTCTTGAAGGCGAGCAAAGCATGAAAATAAGGATCTTCCTCATTTCTAGACTTAAACTATGAATTCAAAAACAAGTAGAAAATAAATAGAAATGGTTAGCTATCACCATAAGCCATTAAGAGCATTTGCAATGGTAAGCCAAAGCTATAGGTTTCATTTGAATTATCATTAAAAACCCGTAGAAGAAGAATAAGAGGAGAAGAAGAACATAAAACTGTAACTTTGATTCGATTCAAATAGAAATGAAAGAAAAGAAGAAGTTACACCGGTATTATCCTCAGTACAATGTTCACTCTCATTCTTCTATGAATCTTTCTTCTTCTCTCAGTTACATAAAGAAAAAAAATTATATAAAAGAAAACTAAAAATCTAAGTTACAAACTATAAAATAGTCTAGCCTATGCTCTCTGCTGAATCGTTTTCTGTGTTCTGAGAATTTACTGGTGTTCATAGCAAAATGCAGAATGGGAGAGCATCTGAAGATAGGGGGAGCAAACACTCCCTTTATCTCAACAGAATGGCCATGGAAACGTGGCTTTGGCTGCGTTTTCGCGGCCAGGTGGCCACACCTGGGGAGTGCAGCTTTCAGTTTTGATGATTCATCAGTATCTCCAACAGGTTTCTCGATTTGAGCTATGGATTTGATGATTTCAGTGTTGATCTTCAGCTTTAACCAACTTGATTTGTAAAATATTTGATTTAACTGATTTTCAACTGGTTTTATCTTCTTTAATTGCCCTGATTTTCCCTGATCCTTGATTTGAATTATTTTGAATTAAATCAGAATTTATATGGCTTTGGCCTTGTTTTCTCTTCCTTCTCCCTTGATAAAGGCCCTGCAAATAATTAGACAAAAAGATAATTAAATAGCAAAGTTTATTAAATAATAAATATGAGAATTTGACAATAAATATGTAATATCAGTGACCGATCAATGACCCTAAGTTAAATGAAATATTCTGCTCTTATAAAACTTAATTTAACCATATACTTTATTTGGAGTGAATAATGGAATTCGAGGTAATAGAAAATGCAAAGATTTGAGACGATGCTACAAAAACAATAAAGATTTTAAGCAGCAAAAATGTACAAAACCTATAAGCATTATATCACTAAATCCTCCACTCAACTGAACTCTCAATTATAGAAGAATTACATCTCTTCCAATCATATTGGGATATTATGAATGTGGAATCATGTATTTTGAATAGTTTTTGTTCATTCATCAAGTAGGCAAAAAATGAACGATCAAAATAGTGAGTTGGTTAGTTTAACAGTATATAATATTTGAAACCTAATAAAAATTGATGTGTGGGGTTCCTTAAATGTTTAGATCATGGTCAAATGTTCGAATCGAGAATTTATATGTCTAAAATTATAAATCTAAGTGAAATGATTTTTTCGGCCATTCATTTTGTGCTTACTTGATGAAGGGGCAAAAGTATTCAAAATAGTTGATTCTTTATTTTTAGCTACTTTAAACAATGTAGAGCAACTTTAACGGAGTGAATCTTTTATTTGAATATCATGAGATTTAGTTTTAGTGGGAAGGATTCGGGCTCTAATCCTTCCGCATGTACTAAAGTATATATCGCGTTATGAATGTGGTGAATCCAACAGTTAAAAAGGTTTTGGTGAGAAGATTTGAGATTCTTTTAGTGTGATCCTATCAAGCCTAGTTTGATAATTATGTGTTGGTCTTGGAATGGGTTTTGAGGTGGTACCACAAAAAATAAAATCATTTGACAACTAAAACAGAGTTTATGAAATCATGATTTTAGAACCTTAAAAGTTAGTAAAACCATAATTTGAAAACTCTATTCTTAGGCCTCATTTGGCACCAAGATTAAGATTTCTGCATCTTAGTTTGTGTTGGAAATTGTAATTCAGATTCTTATTAAAATGAAAAAGTCAAAGTTTGAGTTGGTGTAGAATTTTTGGGGTTTCTAAAATTTAGATCTTAGAGTCATGACTGTATTAGAATTACTTTAAGAGTTTCTTATTTTCTTTTAATGTAAGTAGTAGATTAGAAATATGAGTTTGATTTTGAGTTGAATTGTGTAACACTCGAGTCAATAAATCCTCGATTAATATATTAAAATTTGGTTAATGAGATTTTCCTGAAATTCTATAATTATTAAAGTAATTGTTTCTGTGTGAAATGAAACTCGGTGATTCATTAGAGAAATCTGGAGTGGAATTTAATTTTTATAAATTATATCAGATCAATTGATATGAAAAATATTGATATCATATACTAATGTATATTGATATAAGAGTGTGTGTGTGTGTGTGTGTGTGTGTAACACTCGGATCATTTAAATCTTGATTTATTCCTTGTATTTATGAATTAAGATTATACTAATAACGAGAATCAGTAATCAATATATTATTGAGTATTCTTTTGAAATTATTTATTTGAATTGTTTTGAGTAGCGAAGTATAAAAAAATATGTGAAAATATATTAATGTATATTTCATGAAATACTTGAATATGTACCAAGCATTAGTGTTTAAATTCTAATTGAATTTATATTTTATTTAATTCGAGAGGTTGAAGAAAGAAAAAGAGAAAATAAAATATGAAAATGAGATAGGATGCATTTATGAGGTATGGGGGTATGTGAGAGAAAATAAATTACCGGAGGAAGGGACCAGGTGAAATCGAACGTGATCGAAGGGGAGTATCATTATTACTGTTATTTAAATTACAGAGAAAGTGACCAGGTGGAACCTGAGGTGATCGAAGGGGAGTATTATTATTATTATTTTCTTAAATTATTGAAGGGACCGGGTGTAACAGGAAGCGATAGAAGGTGGTGTATGACTATTATTGGAACGTGTCTAGGTGATCGTTGTATCATCAGAAGTGTGAGTGATGTATGAATATATTTTTGTGATATTCATATATGAATGTGGTTGTTTATGACATCCGGTATATGAATATAGTTGTTTATGTTATCTGCTATATTAATATAGTTGTCTATGACATCCGGTATATGAATGTGCCTATTTCTGATTTTCAGTATATTGATGTGGTTGTTTATGACATCCGATATATGAATCTAGTTGTTTATGACATCTTGTATACGAATATAGTTATTTTTTGACATCAAGTATATGAATATGGTTGTTATGTGTTTCATCATGTATGAACATACGATTATATTTGGATACTATCGTGAGCATTATGTGAAACTTTAAACTAATAGAAAAGTAAGTAAGATTGTATACTCTGAAAGATGTGATTGTGACCGTGGGTCATACATCAAAACTTGAATATGTTATGAACTGAATATAAGTTATATACTAATATGTATGTGATTGATGGATTACCAGGTGAATGTAAGAGATAGACAATTAGATAAGGTATTATATAACACAAATATAATGTGTTGAATATTAGGATACATGTGTCCAAAAGAGTGCATAGAATAAGTATCAGATGATAGAAAAAATCAGTGACCTATTAAGATGCACTATCTATCATAAGTAGAAAGATAATTGAGATTATTTAATGAAATTTGTTCAACTGCATTATATTTGATTATTATGGTATTAAAATGCAACTTTAATTTGAATGATTTTACTCATTGAGCTTTCAAGCTTACCCTATTGTTATTAACCCCCTTTCAGGTCAGACCAAGGGTAAGGATTTAGCTTGAGACCTTTTGAGCGACGGAAGAGGCACCAAATAACACTTTGGTTGAGAACATATGTTTTCATTTGCATAAATATATGGTAATACTTGGAGTTATGTGTATGCACAAAAATATAGATAATGTTGATAGTATTAGTAGTGATCATCACTTCTGTACTTTTGTTGGTTTGTATTTTATATTAATAACGACCTTTATGAAAGTGATACAAGTTTTAAGTTTTATTTTAGTTATACATTATAATGGCTTTTGAGTTGATTTGTGAACCGGGAGTTTAACACTTTGTTCCTGGGCAACGTACCCATATACATATCACGATTTTTCACTCATATTTATCCTATTTTTCTGTATTTATTTTTATTATTGTTTGGTTTCAGACCTTATTTTGTGGACCCTGAGTCCAGCCCGAGCCCAGGGCCCAACTCATTTTCTTTATTCTAATTTATTAATATTTTATTATTTTCTTATTTCTCTTTTCTTTTTTCTTTTCTTTTCTTTCTTTTTTCCTTCTCCAACCTTCCACTTACTTCTCCCTCATTCTTCTCCCTTCTTTGCTTTTCTTCTTTATTTTTCTCCCCTCTCCTCTCTCACAGTCGATCAGTCCCTCTCTCCTTACTCCTCTCTAGCACTCTTTTCTTTACTCTCTCTTAATCTCTTTCAGTCCCTCTCCCTCCTCTAATCTCTCTCTCTCCTCCCATTTCCAAACTGGTCGGCCCACTCCGCTCTCTCGACGGCATCCTCTTCGGCCACCCAGCCGCCGGCCAAAGCACCCTCTCCTTCTCTTTCTCTTCTTTAAGATCTCTATCTTCACTTATTCTTTCTTTCTATCACCTCTCTCTTCCTCCCCATCACTAGCACCCCTTCACCTCCTTACCGACCGACCGACCACCCACTACCAGAGCCGCCGGCCAACCCTCTACTGGCAACCCACTCCACCACAAACACCCCCTCTCTCATTCTTCTCTAATTTCTCCACCTTCTTCTCCAATTCCTCCTCCTCCATCTCTGCCTCCATCTCCACCATCTTCCTCTCCTCCCATCACCACCATCTCCACCACATATATACCACCACCAAGTCCCTACAGCCACTTCCTTCTTTACTTCACTCCACCATCACCACCCTCTACATCATCATCATCATCATCATAACACCACCCCACCCTCACCGGCCTCCTCCTCTTGGCCCGAACGCCGGCCTCCTCGTGGCCGCCCTAGCCGATCAGCCTCTTCCATCTCTTCCCCTTGGCTCTCTCTTTCTTTCTCTTCTATTATTTGCCTCTCTTTGTGTATTACCTTTTCTCTTTGTTTCCTTTCTTTCGTCTCTCTCTCATCTGGTCCCTCTCTCCCTCTCATTCATTCCTTTCTCTAATTTTCTTTTCTTCTCTTTCTCTCTAACTCTTTCTTACTTACGCATTCTCTATAGTTTCTTTCTTTCTCTTTCATTCTCTCTTTCTCTATCCTCTTTTTCTCTTTCTTCACGTACTTAGTACGTTTAATGTCATTGTCGTTCCCTGGGGTTTTTGTCATGCCCGAGACGTTTTAGGCGAGTACTGTTTTCTATCTTACAAGTACCATTATTTGTATTTGGGTGAGTTCATTTTATTATGTTTGGGTGTTTGTTTATTTGGTGAGCATTGTTGTATTGAGTGGGTACTTGTATAATTGTTGTAATGGTATAGTCGGTACTTGTATCTCTATGGGCGTGTGTTTGTACTTGTGGGTCGATGCTTGTAATAGTGTAGACAATTACTCGTGTGTGTATTTTGTTTGTACCACTAGATTATTATTGGATTGGTCGGTCCATTGTGGTCGTTAGCCTTCGGGCTCAGCCTGTGGGCTTTTCTTCAGCCTTTGAGTTTAACCCTATAGGTTTATATTAGCTCCTTCGGGAGGCAAGCTCTGTGCCTAGCGCTTTACAGCTAAACTCACCCAAGCGTAGCTTCGTCGCGTGTGTTAGGGGGCGTTCATACGCCGCTTCGCCGTGAGCGTCTAGCTTCATCGCCAGTGTGGCTTCGTCACGAGTGTTAGCATAGTGTTCATACGCTCGTATAACCGTGTGCGTCTAGTTTCACCATGAGCGTGGCTTCACCGTGCGCATTAGCAAAAGTGTTCATACGCTTGCTTCACCATAAGTGTTAGCCTTGCTGAACAAGTTAGCGTTATGAGCTGCACGCTTGCTCCGCCAAGGGCCAAGCTTTGCTTCAGCTTAACAAGCCCCATCTGGATATTTACTAGTATAATTAATTACTATTATTATTATGATAGTTGTGAAGAGTTTGAAATATTCTCTTATATTGTATTCTTGTACTTGGTTCTATGATATGTTCTTACTTGATATGGTAATTTTGTATTTGCTTACATTATTGTATTATTGTACTCCTCTCGGTATCACGACATCTGATTTGTCACCTGTATCACATCAAATAACACTCCTATAACTTGGATACAGTGATATGGTGAGCGAGCTAAGTACCTGATATAGACACTATTATTGACATGACTCCTCATTTTTATTATCGATACGCACATGATGTGTGGAGCTAAGTGCCACACGGAACAAAGTATCACACCACACACATGGTGGGTGTACCTCTAGAGTCCTACATCGCGTTCCTAGTACACTAACCTTCTTGACCCAACAATTAACACAATACACGATGCGTTTAATATCCTAACAATAATAATATCAGAAGCGTATGTTATTTGATCACTTCCTCATTTGAACAATGATACCCGCATATTTGAGTCTGAATGAGTTATTGGAAGTAAGGCTCTTGATAGGTAGTGAAAAATGCATAATTGTCATCATATATACCTTCACATTTGCACATTTATTCATATTATAATGCACATTTATTAATATTTCATTATTTAATGTGTGCAGGCCTCGAATTATCAATTTAATAAGAAATAAAGCTTAAAGAGCCCAAAAGCCCAGATCCAAGCCCCTGTTTGAAGCCCAGATGAAAAAGTGCAAATACAAAGAGTCAAAATGCAAATACAAGGGCTAAAAATTGCAAATATCAGAGATAAGGGAAGGATAGACTTCTATCCAACGCTAAACACTTGCAGATGAGGATAAAAGCCCAAGATAAAGAGGAATTTCGTGGAGAGAAGATTTGAAGAAATCTGGATTAAGGGTAACTTGATTACCAAGTTATCTCGAAAATCTAGATTAAAAGGCCAGGATCACACTTCTAGAAGCAGGAGCCCACATGGACGGACCAGGAGAGGCCACGCGCCAAAGCGCGTGGCCAGCAGCCACTAAACTGCCGCGGAGGCGCGGCAAAAGCCGCGCATCCGCGGCATTATGGATAGAGATGGATACCAGTTTTCGTGGGCAGGATTATCCAGGACTCTTCTACATTCTGTACTATAAATATCAGAGCATTCGCAACAGGGAGGGGCATGCAGAGACGATTAGAGTTTTCTTTAGCCACTTTTATTTCAAAGTTGTAATTTTTATTTTCATGCTCGTTGTGGAAGAAGAAGGAGCTTTGTAATTGGAGATCTCATCTGCAATAAAGGTTACTTTCTTTTGCACATTTAATTCTTGTTATTTTATTTTATTTTCTCTGTTTTTATTCTCTTCGGTTTTCATCTGTGATCTCGTGTTTTCTTTCTTCTTCTTTTCTTCTAATCAAAAATAAAAAAATAAATAATTATAAAAAAAAAGATGATGTCCAACTAATTCTTTGTATGGTTTGCTGATCACTTAAGCAACCCTAAGGCAAGTAGGATTTGAATCGATTGATGACCATCCATTAGAAACCCTAGGTTTAGTAATTGTTTTTCTTGAAGATAAAACTGATAACTAGATCTATTAATCTAGGTTACACATTTAAAGGACTCCTCATGACTTCATGCTTAAGAATTAGGACAGCCTAAATTTAAGATTAATCTTTTCTTAAGCTGTACTTAGATGTTAGGATGAAACTTGTTTAGTTTTTATAATGTAACTTAGTTATAATCTGGTATCGTATTTTCTTACTTGAATCGTTCTTAATAACCTAGGGTAAATCACATTTATCTCAAGATGAAATTCAACATCCAAGACTTGCATAGTGGGTTGTGGTAGTAGATCAGTAAAACCATGCTTCTCAATCCATATTCTCTTCAAATCTAATCTCTTCTGTGTTTACTCAAAGCATACAGAGGAATCTGCCGCAAAAGCTTGCATCGCATCCTTCCCTGAGGATCACGACCCGCTCGAGCCCTTGCTACAGCGGATTCGCATTGAGACTAAGAATTCTGAACTTTATTTCAATCGATAAAATCTCAATCAAATTTTGGCGCCGTTGCCGGGGAAGGAACGGCACGATTTCCTCGATCTAACTATCTTTTTTTTCTTTCTGTTGCAGGTACAGAGAACAGGATACAGAAACAGAGCAGCAGAAATTACATATTGCAACCCTGTGCCTCTGCCCTAGAAGGCAGAGCACTTGGGCCTACTTCTTTGCCGCGGATCCGCGGCAAAAGCCGCAGAAACGCGGCAAGAGTAGTTAACTACTCACAGAAATTTCTGCAGGTTGCTTTGCATTGCAAAAATCTGCTTACTGCTGTGATTATTTTTCTCTGTGATCACTCTGCAATTGCTAATTAATAACATTAACCCATTTGTTGAAAATAAAAATTTTTTTTTTTAGACTCTTGCATTTAGGGCACGTGTCTATTTACATTTTTTTTTAATTCTGTTGAAGAGTGCTGGCGACAAGGTACGTTTGCATAGCATATAGATTAGGAAACACTCTTGGTTGTTTACTGCTTTCTTGAGTGATTACTTTTCTACCGCTTTACACGTACACTAATTCATCTTAAGGGCATAACCCATAAGCAAGATAAGGTGGGGATTTCATCACCCTTCCTTGGCCCACAAATCATATCCGTCACACTCACAATCCTAACCTTAAGTAAAATTTGACTAGACGTTGGCCCTAGGTTAACTCGGACTCAATAGGAGATTGACCGAAGGAGGAAAATTGTTCGAAATTAACTCTTGTCAAATCGGTGTCTAGGCAGGGGATTGAGGGCCGAAAGCCCGAAGAACGGTGGTTATTTAATTAAGGAACGTCTCTGACGGAAAACCTCCCACCGGTCTTGCCACCTACCTGGCCGATTAGCTTGTGGTTAACGTCGACAGTAGACCTCCTAAGGACAGTCTAAAGTTAGGAGTCGTCTAGATCAAGGCTTACCCTAGATTAGGATTTTTGATTGTTTTTCTTGATTGATTGGGTGAACTTGTTTGCTGATTGTGCATGCCCGCTTGGTCGAGAGACCCACTTACATCCAGGCTAACTAGAATTAGTTCACCACCCGAGCTCAAGCCCGACCCACACATGGCACAACCATATCACTCCAAGATAGGTTCTATCCTATTAGGACCTCTCTTCCTTCTTGCATCAAGCTAACGATGAAGGTGTTGACCCATTTGAGCTTAAGCCACAATACATCAACACCCTTCCGAAATTTCATGGGCTTGACTCCGAGGATGCATACTTCTTCATAAGGGAATTTGAGGAAGTATGTCTCATGATGAATATTCCTACGTTAGGAAAAGATGACATCAAACTTAGTTTGTCCCCTTTGCTTTGAAGGATTTAGCAAAGAAAATGGCTCTACAGTCTAGAGGCCGGTTCTATATTTTCTTGGGATAATTTTGTTAAGGCATTCTTAAAGAAATTTTATCCTGTTCACAAGACTGCATTGATTAGGAAGAATATCCTACAGTTTAAGCAGACAGCCAATGAGCCCTTTTGGAAATACTTCGAACGTTTCAAAGGACTCCTTGCCCCCTGCCCTCACACATGGGATAGAGAAATGGCGATTATGCCAAGTTCTATATGATGGATTAGAATATCAAACTAAAACGTGTTAGAATCCATGTGCCAAGGAGGATTTCTGAAAAAGGACGAAACTGATGGATGGAAATTGTATGAGGAATTAGCTGAAAATACCATCCAATGGGAACCTACTCCTGAAAAATCTAGGACTAATGACCCTACTTCTTCAAAGGAGGTATCCATTCCATTGAGGCCAACATAGCAACCGATGCTAAGTTAGCTGCTGTTATGCGAAGACTAGAGGCTCTTGAAACTAAAGAGCCAGTCTCTGTGAACCAAGTCAGCCCAACAACTTCGGCGGGCTGTACTTATTGTCAAGATATGAACCATGTGTTCGAGGAATGTCATGTTTTTATCGCGCATCAAAGCTTGCCCGAACATATGAGTGCGGCCTTCACAAGGCCCACCAACAATCCGCCCGCCAACAATCCATATTCGCCCACCTACAATCCCGGTTGGAGAAACCATCCCAATTTGTCTTGGGGCCAAAGTAACAATGATCAAACTAGGCCCAAATTCTCCAACAATTTCCAAAATCCGCCCTATCAAAATCCTCCACCCTCTTTCCAATATTCACAAATGGAAACAAGGCTCTCCAATCTGGAAAGAAAGGTGGACACTATCGTTAAAAAGCAATGACACGCTGGCTCAAGTCTTGACTAGGATAGAGATGCAAATGAATCAGCAAGAAAGGCAAAAGGGTACTCTACCTAGTCAACCATTCCCGAACCCTAGGAACTCTAGTCAAGCTCACTTGGCTGAAGAGAATCATATGTCAGTGCAATGCGATTCATACATTGCGGTCGGGAAAACAAGTTGATAACCAAGTATCAACACCATCAAGTTCTAAACAAGCATTCAGCTTGCCTGATCCCACTCCATCTCAACTTAATGCCAACAACACGAAAAAAGACAAGTCAGCCGAAGATATGCACAAGCCCATCGCACCTTACCCAAATAGGCTTAAAGATAAGCAATGTGCACAAATGGATAAGGTACGAGAGATTTTTAATCAAGTCAAGATCAATATACCTCTTCTTGATGCAATTCAACAAGTCCCTAAGTATGCCAAGTTTATTAAGGACATGTGCACAAAGAAGAGAAAGACTAATGTGCCCAAGAAGGTTTTTCTACCCACTAACATTAGTGAGCTATTGTCTAACCAGATCCCTGTCAAGTATAAGGACCCTGGTTGCCCCACCATCTCTTGCACAATAGGTCAAACTGCAATTAAGCATGCACTTCTTGATTTGGGAGCAAGTATCAACTTACTCCCCTTCTCAGTTTACCACAACTTGGGTTGGGCGAACTTAGTCCGACTAAGGTTACAATCCAATTAGCTGACCGATCCATAAAAATTCCCAAAGGAGAAATTACCGATGTGCTCGTCCAAGTTGGGGAGTTTATCTACCCAGTAGATTTTGTTGTTCTGGAGACCGAACCTGTATCCACTCTTCGGTCTCAAACTCCCGTTATCCTAGGGCGTCCGTTCCTTGCAACTGCAATGCGATCATAAATTGTAGGAATGGATCCATGAGGTTGACTTTTGGAAACATGACTAAAGAGGTCAATGTCTTCAACCTGGAAAACCAATCTCGTAAGATTAAAGACCAAACATTTGAGGTGACTTCATCGAGAACATTTGTGAAAAGAAAGTGAAAATGAGTCTCTATTCTTGACAAGTTATTTGAGGATAAGTGCGATTTTAGTGATAAGATGACACATGTTGAGGATTATAATTTTAAAGTTCCATTTAAAAAACGAAGATTTGATCTAAGTATCTTCAAAGAGCCAGCACTGAAATATCGCATGAGAATATAGTTCAAGAAACTCCGATTGACTTAACTTTCGAAAGTCTCTTTGAAGAAGAACTCCTATGTTTAGATACACCGATTAGGAGATGTTGGTTAATTATTCACTTCCAGGGAAAAGTGTTGATTTAAGTTTTGAGGAGATGTACGGAACTGAGCTAGAATTTCTCGGCAAGGAAGTTCCAACTGAAAGGTGTGATGAATTTTTGAATAATGGAGGTGGACATATGATGAGGAAGAGCCTAAAGAAGATGAAACTGGGGGGAGAGAAAGTTAAAACAAAAATGTTGGTCTCCCCCATTGTGCCTTATAAAGAGAACCCATTGGAATGATGGGAAACGAGCTAGAGGGATGAATCCTAAGCAGCTCTAGGTGAGAGTGATACATGTGTTGTACATATTATGGTATACTATTATTCGTTACCTCTCTTTACATTTTTCTTCATGCATTCATGCATTTCATACAT
>JAVJIF010034197.1:0-133477 GCA_038442645.1 Agave tequilana | reverse complement strand
GGCTGTACTTATTGTCAAGATATGAACCATGTGTTCGAGGAATGTCCTGTTTTTATCGCGCATCAAAGCTTGCCCGAACATATGAGTGCGGCCTTCACAAGGGCCCGCCAACAATCCGCCCGCCAACAATCCATATCGCCCACCTACAATCCCGGTGGAGAAACCATCCCAATTTGTCATGGGGCCAAAGTAACAATGATCAAACTAGGCCCAAATTCTCCAACAATTTCCAAAATCCGCCCTATCAAAATCCTCCACCCTCTTTCCAATATTCACAAATGAATCAAGGCTCTCCAATATGGAAAGAAAGGTGGACACTCTCGTTAAAAGCAATGACACGCTGGCTCAAGTTTTGACTAGGATAGAGATGCAAATGAATCAGCAAGAAAGGCAAAAGGGTACTCTACCTAGTCAACCATTCCCAAACCTAGGAACTCTAGTCAAGCTCACTTGGCTGAAGAGAATCATATGAGTCAGTGCAATGCGATTCATACATTGCGGTCGGGAAAACAAGTTGATAACCAAGTATCAACACCATCAAGTTCTAAACAAGCATTCAGCTTGCCTGATCCCACTCCATCCCAACTTAATGCCAAAACACGAAAAAAGACAAGTTAGCGAAGATATGCACAAGCCCATCGCACCCTACCCAAATAGGCTTAAAGATAAGCAATGTGCACAAATGGATAAGGTACGAGAGATTTTAATCAAGTCAAGATCAATATACCTCTTCTTGATGCAATTCAACAAGTCCCTAAGTATGCCAAGTTTATTAAGGACATGTGCACAAAGAAGAGAAAGACTAATGTGCCCAAGAAGGTTTTTCTAGCCACTAACATTAGTGAGCTATTGTCCAACCAGATCCCTGTCAAGTATAAGGACCCTGGTTGCCCCACCATCTCTTGCACAATAGGTCAAACTGTAATTAAGCATGCACTTCTTGATTTGGGAGCAAGTATCAACTTACTCCCCTTCTCAGTTTACCAACAACTTGGGTTGGGCGAACTTAGTCCGACTAAGGTTACAATCCAATTGGCTGACCGATCCATAAAAATTCCCAAAGGAGAAATTACCGATGTGCTCGTCCAAGTTGGGGAGTTTATCTACCCAGTAGATTTTGTTGTTCTGGAGACTGAACCTGTATCCACTCTTCGGTCTCAAACTCCCGTTATCCTAGGGCGTCCGTTCCTTGCAACTGCAAATGCGATCATAAATTGTAGGAATGGATCCATGAGGTTGACCTTTGGAAACATGACTAAAGAGGTCAATGTCTTCAACCTGGAAAACCAATCTCGTAAGATTAAAGACCAAGCATTTGAGGTGAACTTCATCGAGAACATTTGTGAAAAAGAAAGTGAAAATGAGTCTCTATTTCTTGACAAGTTATTTGAGGATAAGTGCGATTTTAGTGATAAGATGACACATGTTGAGGATTATAATTTTAAAGTACCCTTTAAAAAACGAAGATTTGATCTAAGTATCTTTAAAGAGCCAAGCACTGAAATATCGCATGAGAATATAGTTCAAGAAACTCCGATTGACTTAACTTTCGAAAGTCTCTTTGAAGAAGAACTCCTGTGTTTAGATACACCGATTAAGGAGATGTTGGTTAATTATTCACTTCCAGGGAAAAGTGTTGATTTAAGTTTTGAGGAGATGTACGGAACTGAGCTAGAATTTCTCGGCAAGGAAGTTCCAACTGAAAGGTGTGATGAATTTTTAAATAATGGAGGTGGACATATGATGAGGAAGAGCCTAAAGAAGATGAAACTGGGGGGAGAGAAAGTTAAAACAAAAATGTTGGTCTCCCCATTGTGCCTTATAAAGAGAACCCATTGGAATGATGGGAAACGAGCTAGAGGGATGAATCCTAAGCAGCTCTAGGTGAGAGTGATACATGTATTGTACATATTATGGTATACTATTATTTTTTGCTCTCTTTACATTTTTCTTCATGCATTCATGCATTTCATACATTGAGGACAATGCATGAGATAAGTGTGGGGAGGGTTTACTAACATAGAAAGATTAATTAATAAAAAAATATATTTTCTCTTTATTTGTTCTAACATTTCAAAAAAAAAAAAATTCTAACATTTAAAAAAAAATTTAAAAAAAAAATTAAAAAAAAAACTTATAAAAAGGATAATACTTTGACTTATTTTTTGAAAGAAATTTAAGTTAGTTTTAAGGATTAGGAAAATCATGATTTGGATTTCTAAAAACTTGGTCAAAATAAATAAATTGTTTAAATTTAGGTATAGGAGGAGAAATTGAATAATTAGTTAGTCTTAATTTTACCTTAAAGAAATTTGCATACCTAATGCATATCTAGGATTCTAAGACAATGACCTTGTGCCTCATATAAAAAAAAATGAAAAAAAAAATCACCAATTAAGCTGATACATGTGCCTCAAGAAGCATAAGTATTCATGCCTAAAGGTGAGTTCTAAATAAAATAAAGTCCTTAGTTTTGTGGCCTAGTTCATTCGAATTGAGTCCGCGGGGTGTTTTCTCACCTGGTGCCCTAAAGCCGACCGGTTTGGGAGTCATCGACTTTAAGTTCGTTACATGGGTGGATTAGAAAGCCTAAGAAGACTAAGAAATATAATATATGTATTAACACATCTAATAATCAATTAGTTAGGTATGAGGGCCTCAAGAAGCCTTGATACTTATACGAAAGAAAATTAGATGAGTTATACATGCCAAAAATATATATATATATATATATATATATATATATATATATATATATTAACACATCTAATAGTCAATTAGTTAGGTATGAGGGCCTCAAGAAGCCTTGATACTTACACGAAGAAAATTAGATGATGTTATAAAAATAATAAAGAGGCATGAGAGTCCAAGTTAAGGAATTCCTAGATTCACAAGGGTGCGTATGACTTTTGGTAATGAAAAAGACTATATTAGAAATTCAATTTAATCCTTACCTAAAATGAATAACAATTGACTTTATAAAGACTAGGTTTGAAGAATGAATAAAATGAGGATCTTAAAATTTATAGACTACTTAGTCTCTTCCAATATAAGACAAATATTTTCCTTTTATGGATTTTGTGGGTGTAATCCGCTGAAAACCCTCACGAGACAACACTCGTCCTCTAGGGTAACCTAGGGGTTTAACGGCTTGTTGCACATGCTAAGTGCAACCGTGATTCCTACGAAAGTGAGTTAGCTAGGTTAGATTTTTCTCTTTCTTTTTGATTTTTACTCGAGGACGAGCAAAAAGATAAGTGTGGGGGTGTGATAGGTAGTGAAAAATGCATAATTGTCATCATATATACCATCACATTTGCACATTTATTCATATTATAATACACATTTATTAATATTTCGTTATTTAATGTGTGCAGGCCTCGAATTATCGATTTAATAAGAAATAAAGCTTAAAGAGCCCAAAAGCCCAGATCCAAGCCCATGTTTGAAGCCCAGATGAAAAAGCGCAAATACAAAGAGTCAAAATGCAAATACAAGGGCTAAAAATTGCAAATATCAGAGATAGGGAAGGATAGACTTCTATCCAACCCTAAACACTTGCAGATGAGGATAAAAGCCCAAGATAAAGAAGAATTTCGTGGAAAGAGGATTTAAAGAAATCTGGATTAAGGGTAACTTGATTACCAAGTTATCTCGAAAATCCAGATTAAAAGGCCAGGATACATATTCCAGAAGCAAAATCCACATGGACGGACCAGGAGAGGCCACGCGCCAAAGCGCATGGCCAGATGTCACTAAATTGCCGCAAATCCGCGGCAAAACTTGGGTTTTTGCGGCAAAGTGGATGAGTCAGGCAACCAGATTTCGTTGGCGACTTCATCCGGGACTCCTCTACATTCTGCACTATAATATATCTCTGCAGGCGCAGCAGAGAGGGGCATCCAGAGACGATTAGAGTTTTCTTTAGGCACTTTTATTTAAAGTTGTATTTTTTATTTCATGCTCGTTGTGGAGAAGAAGGAGACGATTGTGTAACCGGAGATTCATCTGAAATAAAGGTCACTCTTTTGTTCTCTTTTAATTTCTGCAAATTTTATTTCTTTTTGTGATCTCTTGATTTCAATCTGTGATCTCTCTTGCTTTCTTTTTCTTTATTTTGCAATCTTTCTCATTAAATAAAAAATAAAAAAAATATAAATAATTTGAAAAGAAAAAAAATAATGATGAAGAACTAATCCTCTTAGTGGTTTACTGAGATTCTTAAAGCAACCCTAGAGCAATTAAAACTTGATCTGATTAATGAATATCTCTAGAAACCCTAGGTTTAAAGGCAACTAATTCTAGAAGATTAAAAAATACTTAAAATTCTTAATCTAGGTTGCATGTTAAAAGAACTTTTCATGACTTCAAACTTAAGAACTAGGACAGCATAAATTTGAGATTAGTCTTCTATTAGGCTGTACCTAGATGTTAGGATGAACCATAGTTGGTTTTTGAATAATGCAACTTAGTTAGAATCGTGTATTAATTTTTCTTGCTTGATATATTTGTAATAACCTAGGGTGAATCATATCAATCTTAAGATGAAGATCAAGCTCTTTAATTTGCAATAGGGTTTGTGGTAGAAAATCAGCAAAACCATATCTTTTACATCATACATATCAAGATCTAATCTCTTCTCTCCTATTTTTGAAGACACAGAGGAATCGAGTCGAAAAGCTTGCATCGCATCCTTCCCTGAGGATCACGACCCGCTTGAGCCCTTGCTACAGCGGATTCGCATTGAGACTAAGAATTCTGAACTCTATTTCAATCTATAAAATCTCAATCAATATCCTTGATGTTGCTAGGACCATAATGATACATATGAATTTTCAAAGTATTTGTGGTCTGATGCTATTTTGAGTGATTGTCACTTAAAAATAAAATTCCTTCTTTATTCTTCAAGGAAAGATTCTGTTCTCTTGTCTTTATCCTGATTTAAGTTTTTTTTATAGTGTTCCTCGCATTTTTGAGGGTGCATATGTGTTCAGGATTTATCTCCTAGTTTAGATAAACAATCCCTTAGGTCTGTCTAATGTCTTTTGGTTCGGTATTCAAGGACTCAGAAAAGATACCGGTGTTACAATCCTTCTACCATAAAGTATTATGTGTTTGCTGATGTTACATTTTTTGAGTCTCTTCCATTCTTCTCTTCAGATAGTTCAGGTTTTCTATGAGCACCTATTCCTTTCCCATCGTCTGTTCTTTCTCATCACCAGAGCCTATTTTGAATGCTACTGCGCCTAGGTCACAGTCAGAATGTATAGAGCAACTTGCACTAAAACTACCTTAGGTTTTCACTCGACGTCTCAAGGTTCCTGTCCATCCATCTTTCCTGGACTCCTCCTCATCTCCAATTGCAGGTCCACTTATTCAGCAGTCTTTGCCCCTTCTGACCTTGATATTACTATTGTTTTTTGAGAAAGTAAATGGTCTTGTACCGATCATCTTCTTTGTAATTTTATCTCTTATCACTATCTTACCCCATTCTTTTCTTAGTTACCTTGCCTTTATCTTCTATATCTATACCCAAGTCGCATGAGGAGGCTTATTAGGACCTATCTAAAGTAGGACATGAATGAGGAGATGCGCAAATGAACTACACCACAGCTGAAAAGAAATTCCTGGCTGTGTTGTTTGCCTTAGAAAAAATTCTATATACCTGCTTGGGTCTAAAACTATTGTTTTCACTGATCATTCTGTGCTTCGTTACCTAATGGTAAAGAATGTTGCTAAAGCCCACCTAATTCGTTAAATCCTTCTTCTTCAGGAATTTGATCTCGAGATTCGAGACAAGAAAGCTGTAAAAAATGTTATCGTAGATCATCTTTTAATAATTCCTAATGCATCTTCCCATGATTGCCTATAAATGACAACTTTCCTGATGAATAACTCTTAGCCACCTTCAGGAAACCCTGAATTGCTGAGTTAGTTAATTACTTAGCCACAGGCTTAAACACCTTCTCATTAGACCAAACAGGATGTTTATCGTTTCTTATCTCAGGTATGGTATTTCTTTTGAGAGGAACCATATTTTTCAAGTGTTTGTCCCGACTAAATCATCAGGAGGTGTATCCCTGATGAGGAAGTTAAGTGTGCTTTCTCTTTCTGTCATTAGCTTGCATGCGGTGGATATTTCATCCCTGTAAAACTACTGAAAAAGTGCTATAGAGTGGGTTCTATTAGCCATCTCTGTTTAAAAATGCCTTTGTATTGCATGACATGCCCTAAATGCCAGATGATATGATGAATCTCAAAACAAAACATGATGCCTTTGAATCTGATTCTAGAACTAGAAATTTTTGATGTTGAGGGCATTGACTTTATGGGTCTTTTTCGAGTTCATTTGGGAACTCATACATTTTGATTGCAGTGGACTATGTATCCAAGTAGACCAAAGCCTACCCTGTAGAACAAATGTCAAATTCTTAAAGAAAAATATATTTTCTCGCTTCAGTACCCTTCACGTCAGTAGTGATAATGGCACACATTTCTGCAATTGATCTTTTAACCTCATGTGTACATATGTTATTACTCACAAATTATTAACTTTCTATCATCCTCAAGCCAGTGGTCAGGTCGAGGTCACCAATCGTCAAATTAAGTTGATCTTAGAGAAAATTGTGAGTCAAAGTTGAAAGGACTGGTCTATCACACTAGTAGATACCTTATGGACCTACATGACCGACTTCAAAACAATCTTGGGTATGTCTCCGTATCAGTTAGTCTTTAAAAAGCTTGTCACCTGCTAGTTGAAATAGAACACGAGCTTTGTGGGCCATTAAGCAATTGAACATTGATTTAGACAAAACCGGTAATTTATGTAAACTATAAATTTCTGAACTTGAGGAGATTAGAAATAAGCTTATGAGAATGCTAAGATAATCAAAAGCAGGTTTAAGATCTTTCAAGACAAATTCATCTTGAGAAAAAATTTTGTCCCAGGACAAAAAATCCTTTATAACTCTAGGCTTCATCTTTTCTCAGGAAAACTAAGATCCAGATGGACTTGGCCATTGATGGTGAAACCATGTTCCTATACGGTGTTGTAAAGATCTGTAAAGCAAAGAACTGTAATATCTTCAAAGTTAATAGTCAACGACTTAAACCGTTCTTGAAACGTATGCGGACACACAAGGAGAATCCGTAATGGGTCTTTTTGACCCATTTTATGAATAGTTGGGACGTTTCCACATTCTCCCCTAGCACTTTATCTTAAAATAAATCTTAAAAAGAGGGGAAAATACTTGTAAATATGTGAAATAGTATTTTTGTAAATAAAAGTTTGTTTTTGCAAATTTTGTTTGTTGGTTATTGTCAAAAGAAAGGTAGGGCAAATTTGTAAATAACCCAACTCACCCCCCTATAAAAATCCCTCTTATCCTCTCTCCTGCCCCCAAAGCCAAAATTCTAGCCGAGAATTAGAGGAGAGAGCATCACGTAGCCACTACAACCTTCCTTCCCCCTAATTTACCAATTCTGCCGCGGATCTGGCACCAAAGCTGTAAAAATGTAGTAATCTGGTTAACTCTAGGCTACCATCTATCTCTGTAGGCTTATCTCCCTCTAATCTAACCGTGCCTTGCCTGACCATCTCAGACTCCTTTCTAGATCGCTTGAGTGCAGTCTTCTTGGATCCTTCCCCTCACAATTTTTGGGGGAGGTTCGCATCTCTTTAACCATTACCCTTTGATATTTTATTTCCTTAGGTCTATATGGCTCCATTAATCTTCCTTGAAAAAGATTTTGCTAAAATCTTAAATGATAACAATGGGTATGGTTACATGTTCATAGATAGGATTAGAGAAAGGGTTTGGTATGGATTGGTATTGACAATGGTTATGTTGATGTATTTTACTGTCCATATTGATTAAGAAATTCTATGGAAGTATAAATCCCACTACAATTAACCTTGACCAACACCAATTCATGGTTTGTTTCAAAAGCGATGACTTGATTATTACTGTAGATATGATTCACAATGTCACACAGTTACCTATACCCTCGCACCACGCTGCACCACTTGCACTGATCAATTACTTGCCTTTGATTGGTGTGTGGTGCACCGAGATGGATCATGGTCTACGTGCCAATACGACTTTAGGAATGTGCATGGTGTTGGACGCTGGATCCAAGCAACATCCTAGGGTAGACCACACCATCACTTTTGATAGACGGTCTTGCACATCATTCACAGTCTCATGACCCAATAGAACAACATCTTCTCGAGTACAATTCTATTTCAATAGATTGTTGCAAATTCGCAATGTACTCGCGGTCTAAATATTCATTGTCGGTTCTGGTTACTAGTTTGTGCAGGGTTTTCCTGTCAGATAAGAAGTTTCCATAGTATGACAGGGCGTATGTGGCACCAGAGCATCCTGGAGCAATAATAGCTGCCTCCATTCTGTGTGGACACGAACTTGAAAGTACACCTAGAGGGGAGTGAATAGGTGTAGGGCTAATTTAATGACAAATAATACAGAAATGCAAATAATTATAAAATAAATGATGCAAACAGTCAACTCAAATCAAGAAGTGAAGCTGGATTCCCTATGAAGGCTCTAGAATTTCTCCTCTATATTCCTTTGACGATAAGTTAGGTGCTCAATTGCCTTCTTGATTGCGAGAGTGAAAATCGGCAAGTTAAGAACGGTGCTAGCAATGAACAACAAGTAAAAATGAATGTAAACCACAAGTGTAAGTAAAACAAGTAGAATAGAGTAAGAGAGAAAGCAATCACTAACACAAGAGATTTGTTTTGAGGTTGGAGCACAAAGTTCTATGTTCCCACCTTCACCGCGTGAAGGATTTCATCATCCACTAAGGATCTTTTCACAAAAGAGTCTCCACAAAAGAACTACAATGGTCTACACAAGAACGGAGTAAACAACTCCAATTTTTAATCCTCTACAAAAGAGATAGCACAAAATCAATGAGGTTTATAGGCTCTTGGTGACCACAAAGATCACAAAAGACTCTCTTTTATAACTTCCTATAGTACATGATGAGAAGTGAGTCAAGAAGTTTATGAGAGAGAAAATTCAGTTGAAATGAATGAATTTAAGAGCTGAAAACTTACAGAGTTTGGATTGAAAATAAGAGCACTTTAAGCAAGAAAACTAGAAAACTTTCTCTTTTGAATAAATTTGACTTTTCAAAATATTTTCCAAATCAAAAGATTTCTCTATGTTTAATCCTCTCTAAATGAACTATATATATAATAAACACTGCTATTATAGCTTATCAGGTCATTAGGAAAGAGATTAGGTCTAAAAGGGAGCAAAAAATCCGTTTGAGAATAAGTTAAAATCCCAGATTTAAAAACTAGCTTTTACTGTAGCTCTGTCTGAACTTTGGTCGATTGGCTGGTCGACCAGTAGTTCAAATAATTTAAACTAACTGTTGACTTCGATCGACCGCCCGGTCGACCGATTTCAACCGAGACTAAGGCGCTGATAGTTGGTCGACCGTCTGGTCAACCACTAAGTTTGCTGATCAACCGGTCTGTCACCCGCAAACATGCACGGCATGCACAAACATATGGCCAAGATTGGCCCCCAGGTCCGGTCGATCGACTTAGCCTAAAAACATGTTTTCAGATAAATTTGAAATTAAATTCATTTTGAAATATTTTGTAAATGTTTGAAAAATGATTTAGCAATACATAAGGCTATGGGATACATGATAGAGATAGGATATATAAATTTGAAACACGTATCATACACAAATCTTGTAGAATACCAAAACGGGAAAACAAGATGTGAAAACTTGCATTTTAAAATTTTGTATTTTTGTATATGACTTCTTGAGCATCAATTCTACATTGCATACTTTAAACATTCTATTTTATTACATATGTTGCATGTGTCTCAAGCACTCTTCAAGAGGGCTTTTCCAAATGCAAATCTTGATCATCCAAACTTGAACCCTTTCCTTGAGTTATCTTAAGACTAGAGTACCTTTATTTTGAGAAAGAACACACCAAAATGTCCTTGAACTTGAAATACTTAAAACACTTGACTTGATTTGTACCGAATAATTTCATGTGGTTTGTAACCATCAAAACAAATCGGAGAGTGTACCCTTGGGCCAACAATCTTCTCCTTTTTGATGATGACAAAACATATGAATTATTTAGGATAAACAAATATAGAAAGCTTGAAAAACTCTGCCTAAAGTGATGCTTATCTATCAAGTTGCATCGTACATGACCAATGATATTGAAATGTCAAAACAAGTCATATACATATGGGTATAGATATGAAATATGGAATATACTTATGCATAAACGAATCAATCTCCATTGATTGATACACAATATTGCATATTTTACCACATAATCCCCATGCATATTGCAAATAAATATATGATTTTTACTCATCTTCTCTATATATTTGCAGGTCCACACTCAAATGAGAGAAAGCCCAATAATCACTTTAATTAGCAATAATTAAAGGGATTAAATCCAAGATTAAAATAAAGCCCAAGATTGAAATCAGAATCCAGAGAGATCCGCGCGCCAATTGAAGATTCTAGAAGGCCACGTGGATAACAACCTCTCAACCAACCTACAACAGAATTCTATTTCCCAACAGAATCCGTTTTGCCGCGCCCTTGCCGCGCGCTCGCGCAGTTCCAGGGTTGTTGAGATCCGGATTTTGCGCCAACAGAAAGGGCTCTTGAAGCTTCTCTCTCAGCCTATAAATATCTGCACCTGACCTGCGAGAAAGGACTGAATGGAGAAGAGAGGAGAAATTGTTAGATGTTGTAATTTTTCATAGGTTTCTCTCTAGGTTTTAGTTCTTTAGATCCCTCTTCTTCTTCCTAGAAATCTATGCAAGAGAGAGATTGTAAGAGAGAGAGAGAGCTTGTAATCTTCAAGGAGTGACAACTTGAAGTAAGGATTAATCCATTCTCTACTTCTCTACTTGAAGCATGGTTCTAGTTTAATTGCTTTCTTTACTTGCTTTCTTTACTTTCTTGCAATTTACTTCATGCTTTGCTTTTCTTCATTAATGGCTTTTAGCTAATTTTTCTACCATGTACTAGCTAACCACTAGCCTTGCCATCTTCACTAACTCATGGGTGATTCCTTTAGTTCATCTTGCAAGTTGGATGGTCTTCTCTTCTCCGATGGGTTAAACCACCCTTCATCTACATGAGAAAGTAATTAGATCAACACGCAAGACAAACCTACGCCGATGAAATCAACATGAGGCACGCCTTCACTATCACGGAGTTTAGTAAGTGTTGGTAAGGTAGTAAGGTAAGCTAGTCATGGTTTGCTTCTTCAAGTTTACTTTCTTTTTAGTTGTTAGTCCAAAACCAATCTTGATCTTGATTTCTTTTACATTTTCCACCATGAATATATCCATCCATTCTTTCGTTTCATTTTCCCATTTGTTTTATTCTTATAAGCATAGAAGAATTCTCGTTTTACTTTCTTCACTAAGGACAGTAACGCTTCCATCGCTAGCTCTCCCTAAGAATCGACTCGGTATAGCTCTATGCTATAATGGAGATAGGAAAGGGTACATTGAATATATAAATACATTTGTGGAGTGATACAAGCACTTGAGGTTGTTTCTAAACCTTATCTCTCTTTCCATTGAATATATTTGTGTGCAAATTATACTCCATAATACGACACCTTTCCCGTCTAATCAATTTTTGGCGCCGTTGCCGGGGGAGAGCAATGGATTTTCTTTAAAGTGAAGAACTAAACGAATCTTCTTCTCTGTTGCAGGTTACAGGTGAAGAAAACAGAAATATTTGCATTGCAGAATACATATAAGTGGCTCTGGGCCACTGCTCTCGAAAGCAGAGACTAGAAGCCCTCTGACTTGCCGCGTTCCCACGGCAAAAGCCGCGGTTCGGCGGCAAGAAGGAGATCACTACTGACCTAATTTCTACAGGGGCTCTGATTCTGCAAAATACATCTGCTGCTATACTTGAATTCCTGTATTTTTCACCTATTACCTGCTAATTTAATCAACAGTAAAAAATTGGTTGAAATTGTTAAAAATTGTTTAGACATTTGCATTCTAGGCACGTGTCTTTCAATTCCTTTACTTTACTGTTGAAGAGTGCTGGAGGCAAGGTACGTTTTGCATTGCATGTAGACTAGGAATCATCTCTTGCTTGATTTTCATGCTTTGAGTGAATTCTAGTTATATTTTTTTGTACACTTGCACAATTCATTTTTAAGGGCATAACCCATAAATAAGATAAGGTGGGGGATTTCATTACCCTTTCCTTAGCCCAAAAACCCCATCCCAGCACTCACTAACCCAAGCCTAATTTAATAAAAAAAATAGACGTTAGCCCTAGGGACATCTCGGACTCATCTAGGAGATTATCCTAAGGGGAAAAGTGTTAGAAATAGACTCTTGCAAAATCAGTGTCTAGGAAAGGGATGGAGGGCCGAAAGCCCGAAGGTTGCTGGTTACTTAATTAAAGAACGTCTCTGACGGAAAACCTCCCACCAACCTTACCCTTCCCTGGCTGATTAACTTGTGGTCTACGTCTACACTAAACCTCCCGTGGACGATCTAATCAGTTAGGAGTCATCTAGGTCTAGGTCAACCATTCTTTTGGCTTGGTTTTGATTTTTTTTCTTTTCTTTTTGTTTGTTGTTTGATTTTTCTTTTTTGTTTGTGATTGTTTGTGATATGGAATTCAACAATAATAATTCTTTCAATCCGAACATGAATCCATATTTCACACCAACTCCATTCTATTCGGATAATTCCAACCCGGTGTTTTATAATATGCACCAACCAAATACACCGGGTTGGCCTTATCCGAATCAATATGACCCATACCCCCATCTAATAATTATAATTTCCATAATAATTTCAACTCTTCACCGAGTCATTGGGGATTCACGTACCCCGAGTCAAATTCTCAAATTCCTTGTCCACCATATTCACCTTATACACAACATTCATTCCCCGATTTTGCTTCTTATACTCCTTTTTCTGAACCATCAATTGAAGAAAAATCTGAGTTACTAAGGAGTTTAGAAGCCAATCTTCAGAGGGCTGAGCAACAACGTCAAGAAACCTTTGCCCCTCCAATTCCACAGTATTTTCAAGAGTCTTACTCACTTCCACCTTTTCCTAATGAACAACCATTTGCCTTGGAAACGAGTAAAGATCTCTTGTGTGAGTCCATTCTTCCATCACCACACATTTTTGACTCACAATTTCATCACCAATTCCAAAACAACACTTCATCTTTTTCACAAAATGATGAACCCATGAATTGTCAAAAGATGCTTGAATTCTTGACTCAGACTCAAAATACTCGTAATCGTGACGTAGAGTTGATGATCCAAACTCTTCATTCTCATCCTATTTCTAATGTCACTAACCATTCTGTCCGAGCCAAAGAGTCATGTAGTTTTGGAAATCAAGATTCAATTTCAGCACACTCACCTGAACTTGTCCAAACTTCAGATCCCATTGACATTTTGGCAAGTTTTCCTTTTACTGAAATTGAATTTGAACATGAACATGATCCTGAACTTCCACTTGATGATTCAATTCTACTTTCTGATTCAATTATGACTTCGGTGTCTTCACATAAATTCACTTCATTTCCCGAGTCATTATTGAATCCAGTACCCATCCATTGTGAAATTGAATCACCAATCTTCCTTGATGATCATGTTGAACTTGACCAATTCATTGCTTTTGAAAATCCCATTGATAAATTGGCAAGTTCTCATTTTTGTGGAATTGAACTACATGAGGAATGTGATCTTGAACTCCAACTTAGTGATTCAATTCTTTTCCTGATTCAATAATGACTCCGGTATCTTTACCTGACATCAATCTTTCCCGGAGTCAACTTTTGATCCTGTCCCAATTCATAATGAAATTGAATCACCCATCCTTGAGGATCATCTTGAACTTGACCAATTATACACTTCTGAAAATTCCATTGACAAATTGGCAAGTTCTTCATTTTTTGATATTGAACTCAATGTGGAATGTGACTTTGACCCTCAAGTTTGTGATTTAGTTCAAATACCTGAATCATTATTGACTCCTGTATTGTTACCCAATTTGAGTAACATTTTAGAGTCAGTTTTGATTCCCAACCCTCCTGAACTTGAATCACTAATCTTAGATAGTCACATTCCATCTGGGGGAAATGATTGTGGATTTGAGCTTCATTTTCTTGACTTGGACCCAATTCATGAACTCACTTCGACTCCAGAACCTTTACTTGATTTCAGTCACCTTCCTGAGTCAGTGTTAGTTCTGTCCATCCCGAGTCCAAGTCGACCATTCTATCATTTCATAATCCATTCTGGGACAAGGATCTTGATAAATTTGACTCTGAAATTATTTTAGAAATTTGGAAATTAGATGGGGACATGTACTTAATAAAAATCTCCATGGATTTATCTTTTTAGTGGGTCATATTCATGATATTTCTGGTGGGTTCCTCAAAACCCAACGTAATAATGATTGTGCCATGTTTCGTGGACCAATCAGACCACCACCGGAACCACCACCTTAAGGTAATTTTTTCTTCCCTCTTCATTTTTGTTTCATGCATACATATATCATGACGCATTGAGGACAATGCATGAAATAAGTGTGGGGAGGGTTACTAACATAGAGTTTTTAGATTTTCTTTCTTTTACACTTCTTTTAGAAATATTAAAAAAAAATAAAATTTTTTTTTGAAATAAGAGACAAAGTTTTGATCTATTTTAAGAAAATTAAGATGTATCTTAGAAATTAAGAAAGCCTTAATTATGACATCTTAAAACTAGTTGAAATAATAGATCTTGTTTGAAATTATAGGCTAAGTAAGAAAAATTGGTGAGATATTTTGAATTTTTTGCCTTAGATAAGTATGCACTTCACACTTACACATTTTGGGATGGAGACAAAGACCAAAATGCCATAAAAATAAAAAAAAATAAAAAAAAAAAAAAAAAAAAAATATATAAATAAAACATCACCTATTAAGCTGGATAAATGTGCCTCAAGAAGCATGATTATTCACGCCTAACGGTGGTAAAGGAAATAAATAATCCCCTTTAGTTTCGTGGCCTTTTTCACTCGAGTCCTTAAACCCGAGGGATGTTTTCTCATCTGGTGCCCTAAGACCTACTGGTTTGGGAGTCATCGGTTATAGGCTCGTTACAAGGGTGAACTAGAAAGCCTAAACTAAGGGAAGCAAAAAGAGAAAAAGAAAATATATATAGATAAATAAATGGCTTGATGGTTGGAGTTGAAATCCCAGAAATTTTCACTGAGCACGGTGTGCATACTATCTAGGTTTTATGAAGGATAAAATATTCAATCCAATTTTGAATTCTTACCTTAATTGAAGACAAGATCCTGCATGGAGACTAAGTTTAAGGAAGAATGATTATAGGTGGACTTATGACCTATGATCACTTATATTTTTACAAAAATAGTTCGAAAACATGTCTCTCTTTCAAAATGCCTTTTCAAAATACTAACATTTGTCTTCTTTCTTTAAGGATTTTGTGGGTGTAATCCGCTGAAAACCCTCAGGAGACAACACTCCTCCTCTAGGGTAACCTAGAGGTTTAACGGCTTGTTGCACATGCTCAGTGCAATCGCGTCACCTGCGAAAGTTGTGTAATAAAATTGGTAGTATAGTTTTTCTTTTCTTTGCTCGGGACGAGCAAAAGAATAAGTGTGGGGGTGTGATTGATACACAATATTGCATATTTTACCACATAATCCCCATGCATATTGCAAATAAATATATAATTTTTACTCATCTTCTCTATATATTTGCAGGTCCACACTCAAATGAGAGAAAGTCCAATAATCACTTTAATTAGCAATAATTAAAGGGATTAAATTCAAGATTAAAATAAAGCCCAAGATTTGAAATCAGAATCCAGAGAGATCCACGCGCCAATTGAAGATTCTAGAAGGCCACGTGGATAACAACCTCTCAACCAACCTACAACAGAATTCTGTTTCCCAACAGAATCCGTTTTGCCGCGCCCTTGCCGCGCGCTCGCGGCAGTTCCAGGGTTGTTGAGATCCGGATTTTGCGCCAACAGAAAGGGCTCTTGAAGCTTCTCTCTCAGCCTATAAATATCTGCACCTGACCTGTGAGAAAGGACTGAATGGAGAAGAGAGGAGAAATTGTTAGATGTTGTAATTTTTCATAGGTTTCTCTCTAGGTTTTAGTTCTTTAGATCCCTTTCTTCTTCCCTAGAAATCTATGCAAGAGAGAGATTGTAAGAGAGAGAGAGCTTGTAATCTTCAAGGGAGTGACAACTTGAAGCAAGGATTAATCCATTCTCTACTTCTCTACTTGAAGCATGGTTCTAGTTTAATTGCTTTCTTTACTTGCTTTCTTTACTTTCTTGCAATTTACTTCATGCTTTGCTTTTCTTCATTAATGGCTTTTAGCTAATTTTTCTACCATGTACTAGCTAACCACTAGCCTTGCCATCTTCACTAACTCATGGGTGATTGCTTTAGTTCATCTTGCAAGTTGGATGGTCTTCTCTTCTCCGATGGGTTAAACCACCCTTCATCTACATGAGAAAGTAATTAGATCAACACGCAAGACAAACCTACGCCGATGAAATCAACATGAGGCACGCCTTCACTATCACGGAGTTTAGTAAGTGTTGGTAAGGTAGTAAGGTAAGCTAGTCATGGTTTGCTTCTTCAAGTTTACTTTCTTTTTAGTTGTTAGTCCAAAACCAATCTTGATCTTGATTTCTTTTTACATTTTCCACCATGAATATATCCATCCATTCTTTCGTTTCATTTTCCCATTTGTTTTTATTCTTATAAGCATAGAAGAATTCTCGTTTTACTTTCTTCACTAAGGACCGTAACGCTTCCATCGCTAGCTCTCCCTGAGAATCGACTCGGTATAGCTCTATGCTATAACGGAGATAGGAAAGGGTACATTGAACATATAAATACATTTGTGGAGTGATACAAGCACTTGAGATTGTTTCTAAACCTTATCTCTCTTTCCATTGAATATATTTGTGTGCAAATTATACTCCATAATACGACACCTTTCCCGTCTAATCATCCATCCATACCACCCACCAAAATAATAAGTATGCAAAAGAAAAACAAAACAAAGCATACAAAAATGAATTAGAGATAATCATAAATTGCTAAATCTCATAAATTCATTCATTAAATGACTAATAACTCATAAATCTTCTCCCCTTTTTTGCCATAGATCAAAAAGGATATAAAACAATTGAAGAAATAAATTGAAAGAATAAACATAAATAACAAAAGAATAAATAAGAATCATGAATCCATAATTCAAACATTTAGTTCACCACAAATGAAAGAAAATCTGTTAAACTCCAATGGTTTAGTAAAGATGTCCGCTAATTGAAAATCTATAGAAACATAATCAATCTCAATTTCTCCTTTCTCATAATGATCTCTAAGAAAGTGATATCTAATCTCTATGTTTTTGTCTTACTATGTTGATTTGCTTTTTTGGTCATTTGAATGGTACTAGCATTATCAAACAATATTTTAATATGGTTAAAACACAAATCATAATTAAGGAGAGTATATTTCATCCAAAAACTTGCGCACAATAAGCTCCAGCCGCAACATACTCCGCTTTGATGGTTGAGAGAGTTATGAAATTTTATTTCTTGGAAGATCATGAAACAAGATAATTTTCAAGAAATTGACAAGTTCCACTTGTACTTTTCCTATCCACTCTACAACTGACATAATCGGCATCTGAATAACTCATCATTGAAAATTGTCTGATTTTTGGATACCACAAGCTCATACTAATAGTGCCCTTAAGATATATAATAATGCATTTTACGGTAATCAAGTGAGTCTCTTTAGAACATGACTGAAATCTAGTACATAGACACACATTAAACATAATATCCGTCTACTTGTCAAATAAAGTAAACTACCAATCATGCTACGATAGAGTTTAATATCAACATTTTTATTTTGTTCATCCTTGTAAAGCTTTTTTGTGGTAGCCATGGGAGTCTTGCTCATCTTCGCATTTTCAAGCCTAAATTTCTTGATAAGCTCTCTTGTATACTTGACTTGATTGATGAAGATTCCATCATCTCTTTACTTGATTTGGAGTCCAAGAAAATAGTTGAGCTCTCCCATCATGCTCATTTCAAACTTTTTCTTCATGCATGATTCAAAATCCTTACAAAGTTTTTCATTAGTAGATCCAAAAATGATATCATCAACATATATTTGTATTATCAAGATATCTTTATCTACATGCTTTGTAAACAAGGTAGTGTCAACTTTGCCTTTAATAAACCATTTAAAATAATAAAATTACTCAATACTTCATATAAACTCTTGGAGCTTGTTTTAACCATATAAAGCCTTATCAAGTTTAAATACAAATTCCGGATGTGTGGGATCAATAAATCTAGGGGGTTGTTCAACGTACACCTCCTCCTTAATGAAACCATTTAAAAATGCACTTTTTACATCCATTTGAAAAAGTTTAAAATCTTTGAATGAAGCAAAAGTAAGTATCATCCATATGGCTTCAACCCGTGCTACGGGTGCAAAAGTTACCTCAAAATCGATTCCTTCAATTTAGGTGTAACCTTGGACTAGCTTTATTCCTAATAACATTTCTTGATTCATCTAACTTATTCCTAAAAATCTATTTAGTACCAATAGTTGGTCTATCATGGGGCCTAGGGACAAGATGCCAAACTTGGTACGCTCAAATTGATTGAGCTCTTCTTGCATGGTAAGCAACCGCTCAATAGGAGATGAATGCAAAATAGCCACATAAATCATGAAGTTTGGAGCGAGTAGTTACCCCTTTGGATACATCACCTATGATAAGATCCTTGGAATGGTTTGTAGCATATCTCTAATCCTTCGGAAGTGATTGAGTTGGCTCCACTTCAATGTTATAATCTTAGTGTCACCCTTTTTCTTGTCATCCTCTTCTTAAGCCGGTAAATCCATCATGGAAATCTTTTCAAAATTTTCACCTAAAGAATCAATCTCTCTAACATTATTCACAAGAGAGTTAGATTCCTCAAACTTCACATGCATAGACTCTTCAATAATCAAAATTGACTTCTTTAAGACCCTAGAAGTTTTGCAAGTGTTAGAATAACCAACAAAGATAGCTTCAAAAAATTTGAGTCGAATTTACCTGTGATCTTTGGCGTTCAAAATAGAACATTTATAACTAAAACTTCAAAATAGAAAACATTTGGTTTTCTCAAATAATAAATCTCAAAGAGAGTTTTATTTCAATTTTCGTAAAAATAATTCGATTCCTAATGTAACATGAAGTGTTTACGGCCTCGGCCCATAGATATTGAGGAAGTTTGTATTCACTAATCATTGGCCTAACCATTTCTTGAAAAGAACGATTCTTCCTTTCAACTATTCCATTTTGTTGTAGAGTTCTAGGATAAGATATTCATGTTTAATTTTATTTTCTTCGCAATAAGTGATAAAAAAGTGGTTTATAAACTCACCACCTCTATCACTCCTTATGCTAAAATCTGAAAATCTTTTTCTTTTTCAACCCTTTTTCTAAAAACATGAAAATACAAAAAAAAACTTCATCTTTACGATCTGAAAAGAAAACCCATGTAAATCTTGAGAAAGCATCAACTAAAACAAAAATAAAACTATTACCACTAAGACTTTTAGTTTTAGTGGGACCAAACAAAATCCATATATATCAATTTTAGAGGCCTAAATATCATGATATCCTTGATTGATTTGAAAGAGGACTTGGCTTGTCTCCCAAGTTGGCACACATCACTGATTGGAGTTCATTATTGTATCATTTTCCACTACCATATCATGCTTTATATAAAGAAAAATAAGATTTTTATTACTTTTTTTCTCTCTTTTTTCAGGTCCACCATTAATGGAGATGAAGGCCCATAAACAAGGAATTTTTAAGGAATTAAGGGATTAATTAAAGAGCTCAAAAGAAGAAGCCCAAAGGAGAAGCCTAGGTTTGGATTCATCCACGGATATTCCCCACATTCTAGAAGGTCCAGCAAGGCATACGGAGCATAACAAATGTCAGAAGAAATCGTTGGCGCAACGGCCAAGATTCTGCCGCGGAAACGCGGCTCTGGCCGCGGATTCGCGGCAAGCATCTGGCCGTTGAGCCATCATTTAATCCCACGGCTGTGATTTGAGGGCCTCATCCCCTGGAGCCTATAAATAGACCCCTAGGGCCTCTGTCAGGAAGGGAGGAGAGAAGAGATTTGTATTTTTGAGAGAATTGTTAGGATTTTCTCTAGTTTTCTTTAGTTGCTCTTATAATTTTCTTTCTCCTTCTAGAATTCAGCAAAGAGAGAGAGAGAGTGAGAGATCTTGTAATTAGAGAGGTGACAACTCAAATAAAGAGTTGATCCTTCTTTCTTCTCATCTTTTCTCATTCTAGTGCTTTACTTTCTTCAAGCTTTTACTACTATTGCATCTTCGTCTACAATGAATTGTTGTTTGCTTTTTTACTTCAATGTCTATCTAACTTTCTAACATGACTAGCTAACCTCTAACTTTACTAACTACTAACTCTTGAGTGATTGCTAATTCATGTGATTTATTGGATGCTTTATTGTAGTCTTGTAATTTCAAGTCTCTATTATCCCCAATGAAGATGAGTTACTTTAATTCTTAGCAAATTCTTGTTTCCATTCCATATGATTCATGTGAGCCTCATTTAGAGCCTTGTCTTTAGAACAAGTGCCTTGATGGAACATGAAGATGGAGCACCTAACTATGCTATTGTTTAGTAGTACAACTTTCTTACTTCAATGCTAGCTCGAGTATAGCTTTGATGGACTAATGAATCTTGTATTCTCTTTCTTAGCATACTCTTGAGTGACTATCCTTGATTTCATCACTCAAAATCTATCTCGGGAGCCAATGAATCAATAAGGCGACAAGTCAAGCCGAGAAGATCACTCATCCTCTACATGGGAAAATATTTTGACCAAACAAGCAAGCCAAATCTTTGCCGATGAATCAACATGAGGCATGCATCACCCTATGAGATTAATAAGTTAGTAAATTAGAGAGTTAGCTAGTCATGGTTTCTCTCTCTAAAGTCTTTCAAAGTTTCTTTTCTTAAAGTTCTCTTTTCAAGCTACATCCAAGTTCATTTCACTTTCCTTTCCATCCTTTTCCTTTTTCTTCAACAAAACCAACAATGAATTTTTCATCTACTTTCTATGTCATTTTGTTTTTCTTAAAAACATAGAAGAACTTTCGTTTTCCTTCTTAAAACAAACACAATTTCAAAACCGTGAATGCTTCTATCGTAAACTCTCCCTGTGGATCGACCCGTAATAGCTTATGCTACGACGGTGATTCGGAAGGAGTAAAGTAAATCCGTGAATACATTTGGAGTTTTTGAACATCAACATACGAGCATCGAAGGTTTACTCTAAACCCTCTCTCTGAATACTAGTAAACTCCCACTTCTGAACAAAATTTTTGGCGCCGTTGCCAGGGATCTAATGAACCATTTTGGAAGTATTTCGAACGATTCAAAGTCTTACTAGCCTTATGTCCTCATCACGGCATAGAGAAGTGGCGGCAGTGCCAAATTCTCTATGACGGACTTAACTACCAAACCAAGACACTCCTTGAAACCATGTGCCAAAGGGAATTTTTAAAGAAAAGATGAAAACCATGGTTGGGACCTCTTGAAGCTTTAGCAGAAAAAATCATTCAGTGGGAGTCATGCCCAGAAAAACCGAATCCCACCACTTTCAGAACCAGTATGCATTCGATTGAATCTTCCATAGCTGCCGAGGCGAAAATAACACAATTGATGAAAAGGATAGAACTGCTTGAAGCTAGGGAACCTACTGCTGTGAATCAGGTCAACCCACCACCTGTGGTCAACCCGGGATGTTCATGAACTGGGTCTTTGTGACCCAGTCTACATGTGACCACTTCATTTGTACATTTTCCCAGTACTTCCTGTATATCATTTGGGACCCCTTCTGTAAATAAAAAAAATTTTAAAAAATTAAAAAAGAAGAAAAAAAATGTAATAACTACAAATAAGTGGACTAAGGTGCTAAATGGCACCAAGAACTTTCCTCTCTCCACAAATTCCTTTAAATCACCCTAGGGTTGTAAATACCTAATTCCACCTAGGGTAATTTAGGGAATTCATCTCTCTCAGCTAGCTATAAATATTCTCTACCCCGAGTCTCTTCCCTCACCCTAGATATCAACTCAGATTTGAAACACCCAAAGGCAAGCGCCGCCCCTCAAATTTTTCTCCCCCTCTGCTTCCTCCACTCGGCCGCGTTTTCTCGGCAGAAGCCGCGCCTCCGCGGCAGTCGCGCCACTCTAAAACCTCCAGATCCAGTGCCTGATTCTCTGTTTCCACTGCCGAGTGCTCTCTGCAATTGGAATTTTGTTTCCCCCCACATAGTCCGGGGGTGGTTTGCATTTTATTCTCTGAAATTTACCTGTTGCTTTACATCCTTTATCATGGCACCATCACTATTTGCAGAAAAAGATTATTCACGAATTTTTAGTGATGTTAATGGGTATGGGCATATTTTTCTAGATCGAATTCGTGCTTGGGATTGGTATGCTTTAGTATATGATAATTCCGATCGAGAAGCGTATTATTGTCCTGATTTAATCAAATTATTTTACACTTCCATCGATCATGCTTCGGTGAATTTTGACACTTACCAATTCACGGTTCATATGCCCATGGGTGACATCTTTATCACACTTTCTCTACTAGAGGAACTCACTCATGTCCCCTATTACCCACATCACAGCGACCCCCTTCCTCTCATCGATTACATGTCCATAATGGGGGCTCGCTGTACAGAACAGAACCAGGGTCTCAAAGCCAGTACCACTTTTCAAAATGTACATTGCGTTGGTCGATGGATTCAACGCAATATTCTAGGAGTGGACCGCACAACCTCCTTCAACAGGCCTGTGCTGCAAATCATACATGACCTCATGACTCGGCAGCACACGGTCTGCATTAACAAAATAATCTTCCATTGTATAATTGCCAATTCCTCACGCACACGTGGTGCTAAGTATTCCCACCCAATTCTGATAACTCGTCTATGTAGGACTTTCCTTACGGATGATGTTTTTTACACATACGAGAGGGTATTCATAGCATACGAGAGGGCCACTAGTGCCTATAATAGTTGTCTTCATGTGGTCTGGACCCCTAGTGTCCAGTCTGAAGATGTGCCAATAGAGTCCTCTTCAGATAAAAGTTTCGAGGAAGAGGATGAGCCTGCCTTTTGGCAACAGGACCCCCCTGCCGATTCACGTGCCTGTTGGCCCAATGGCCTTCCACTCTAGTTTTGATGATGATCAACTCATGTAGTTATGTTTACTAATATTCTTGTGTTTCTAAGTTTCAGATCATTAACAGGATATTAGTTGGTGATTAGCTTCAACAAGGAGTTTAGAAGCTATTCATGGTGATTCCAGGGCCAAAGCTTCAAGTTCACACTTTGCCTAGCCCATGGATGGAGTTTTGGAGCAAGTCTACTTGAAGATGATGATCGTCAAGAAGACTTAGGTATCCTAGTTTAGATAGAGTTTTTAGATCCATTTGTAAAGCTTAGTTTAGTTGATATGCTCAAGTGCACAAAACACACACGTTTTATGATTTGATATTTGGTTTTTATGAATAGTTGATCAAAACAAGTTTACATATGTTATATGTATAGTAGATGTTTTCTATTTATACATACATGCTTTAACTTGGTAAACAAACTTATTTTGATATTCCTATTCATGTTTTTGGAAAAATCTGTTTGAGAAAAATACAAGTATTGATTCTTGATTTTTTTGTTAAGAAACAAAAATAAATTTCATATGCTTGATATTTGAGTAGAAATGTTTTATCACATGATTAATATCAATGCAATATGTAAAACAAGTTTTATGGAAGTTTTGTAAAAGATAAAAATATTTTTAAAACAAGTTTTTATCAGATTTTCTGTTCCAGGCTTCAACCAAGTCGACTTGGTCTCTGACCAGTCGACTAGGTCAGAAGTCGGTCGACCGGGCCGGTCGACCGACCGACGTGCACAAACCTGTGCACGTTTCTGGCACAGGGAACGGTCGACCGGACCGGTCGACCGGAGCAGTATATCTGCTCTCTGGTTTTCTGGGTCGACCGGACCGGTCGACCGCAGAAGAGAGCTTTGCTCTCTGTTTTGTTTCGGTCGACCGGGCCGGTCGACCACTGTTGCCCAACGGTCATATTTTTGACCGTTGGCGGTCGACCGGACCGGTCGACCGGTGGCCTGTCAGGCTGCCACATCAGCCTAACGGCTAGTTTTGTATAGGGGCTATATAAATCCCATCTCTTTGGGGATTTTAGCCAAGTTTTCTAAGAGAAAAATTTTTAGTTTTCTGAAGTGTTTAAAAGAGTTTTCAAAAGAGTTTTAAGTGCAAAAACTTCTCATCTTTATTGTTTTAGGGTTTTTGGAAAATCAAAGAAAAATAGGTTTTTGGGATTTTTGCTTAGATCCTCAATTCTATCATATTGCAAGTATTTTCCCAAAGATTTTTCTTTGTTGCTTGTTTCCAAAAACACTTTGATTCCACACTTGAGCTATCACCTACCCTAATCTATTTAGGATCTTGTTTTTGTGGAAAAGAAAAAGGAAAGAGGTTTGTGGTTGAGATATACCACTTGTTGTAAACCCTTGATTTCTTGAGTTGCTCCCTCTTGGGTAGAGGTGGAGAGTGTTGTATTGGGTTGTTGGTTTGGATCCCTCTTAGGTAGAGGTGATTGAGTTTGGTTGTAAACCTCTTCGGTAGAGGTGGTTGTTGTTGGTGTTGGTTGTTGTATTGGCTACGGGCCTAACCCCTCGGTTGTGAGGAGGTTGTTGTTTGAGAGAGGAGTTTGGTACTCCTAGTGTTGTAAGAAATCCTCTTCGGTAGAGGTTCCCTCGGTGGGAGTTGAGATAGTGGAAATCCTACACGGTGGTGTAGGCGGGGATGTAGAGCAAGGTGCTCGAACCTCGAAACAAATCTCGTTGTTTGCGATTGCTCCCATTGTCTCTCTAACTCTCTCTCATTTACTTTGTGCAAAGCATCATACTTCATATCATACCATATTTTCTTGTGTTGTGCATAATTCATATTGCCTTGCATTATTTCATATTGCTATATCCTTTATTGCTTGGCTTGATTGTGTGTGGACATTGTGAATTGCTTGTGTGTTTGTGCATCACCTATACTCATCCAACAAGAGCTTCACATAGCGCCTCAACCCATATCTAGGGGAATCAAGAGGAGTTAGTCCAGAGCCTCGCAAGGGGAATTCGGCTACACTTGTTGGATTGTATTAAGAGTGTTGCAAGATTTGCATTAGCTTCCGCATTTAGCGCACTTAGTTTGCATTTAGTTTCTTAGATTAGCACTTACACCTATTCACCCCCCCTCTAGGTGTTTTACAATTGGTATCAGAGCTAGTGCTCCTGATACTTAGGCTTAACATCCTAGGAGTGAGATCCATTTGCTTGCTAATCTCATTTGCATTTGCTTGTTTGCACACATCTAGTTTATACCATGGACTTCATGACCCCACCTAGCTATGATCCTTCCAACATTGATATTTGGAAGTATAGGATGTCTATGTACCTAAAAACCCTAGGTTTGCATGTCTTTCTTGCCGCCACCAAGAGATGTTATCTTGGTGATTGCAATCATATAGGGGCCAATGCACAAGCCCTTGAGGCTATTAGAAGCACTCTTCCTAAAGATTATCGTTTATGTGTTTCTAATCTTGATTCCGCTTTTGCAGTGTGGAAAAAGTTGACAACAACCACCAACATCTCCAAGCTTCAAGTCCAAATCCAACAAGAAGAGGAATCTAGTGGAGAATCCGAGCCACAACAATGCTATATGGTCCAAGGGAATGACTCCCTTGAGGTACATTCGGAACCCCACTTAGATAGTAATGATTGTGCTAGTTCTTCAAATGATTATGTTGATCCCCATGCTTTGAATGAAGAACTATCAATTGTTTGTGAAAAATTGATTGAAAAATATAAAATTTTGAACAAGAAAAGTCTAGGACTTGAAAATGAAAATAAGAGTTTGCATGCTAGACTTAACATTATTTTGCAAGAGAAAGAGGAGATTGCTAATGAGAGGGATTCATTAAAATCTCAACTTGATCTTGCACTTAAAGAAAATGAATTTTTAAAATCTAAAAATGATTGTGAAACTCTTTTGAAGAAAAATGAAAATTTGTCTTCAAAAGTTGATTTTGTCTTAAAAGAAAATGTTGCTTTGAAAAATAAAATTATTTCTATTTCAAATGACTTAGATGTATGTTTAAAGAAAAACATTGTTTTACAAAATAAGATGGATGCACATGTTTGCCATGCTAGTGTAGCCTCTTCATCTAGTCTACCTAATGCATGTACCTTTTCTTCTAAGATGAATGATGATATATGCCTGTTAAAGAAGAGAGTAGATTGTTTGGGCTCCACTATGAGCCAATGTGCTAAGAATCATACACGGTTGGAATCCTTGGTTCGAAAGAAACAAGTTCCATTTGTTCATGCACACCTTCCAAGGCATACACATGCTCCTCACGGACACACTCCTCACACGTATGCTCATGTGTACACATGTACACATTGTGGTCGAAAAGGGCACCTTGCTAAATTTTGTTATGATAGATTAAATGTTTCAAATTTAGCAAAGAAATTTGTTTGGGTTAGGGAAGGGACTAACCCCCATGGACCCAACAAGATGTGGGTACCAAAGACCACCCCTCCTTTATTTGATATAGGTGTGGGCTCTCACATGACGTGAGAGTGATGACACCTTGGAGTGGATGCGTTCCGGACTTAAAGGAAATCTATTGGATGCATCACTTTCAGGGGAAGAGATGGTGGAGAGGACCACCAAGTTTTGGAGACAAGGAGAGTTGCCCTCTAGGTTTTGGTAACAATTCCTAACTCCGTATTATTTATTACATGCTTTTAATATTCTTTGTTTGTAGCATGTTTTTTGATGTCTATGGATTAGTATGTTCATTCCATGTTTATTAGATCCTTGACATACATATATAGTATTTGAGACACACATGCTTATATGAACTCATAATTAGTGTTCTCACTTTTGTTTGAGCTATAATGTACATCATTAATCTAATACATGTGAATTCACATAATAATCATGTTTTAGTTTTCCATGATGACTTTTATCATGATGATTTTTGTATTTGTTTTGATGCTTCTTATTAAGATTACTTGTTTAGATGTTAGTTTTCATTAAGACTAGGAACTATACTTGTACATATAGTGGGCCACAAATAAATCTATATATGTTTGGGCTTGATTGCTTATTTGAACCCATTAGATGTGCTAGTATAGTCTAGTTTTGATGATCCATACATTTTAGACTTGTATTCATATTTTTGGATTTATATGAGTTTTGATTTCATGTATATGTTTATTTTGCCAAAACATTAAGATATACATGTATACCTCTTGAGTCATTTGCCTTCCATGTAAATCTATTTATGGACTCAATTGTGTTTAGGGATATGTATGTATACTTAGTGTATTGACAATTCATACATATACCTTGAAATGAAATTGGTTTTTAGATGAAAATTTAGTTTTTCATGTTTCATGTATTTATGTTTAACTTCATGTATATGTCTATCTAGTTCAAACTAATCTTATACATATACATCTTTTTGAGCCACGTGCCTTCATGAATATACATTTAGTGGACTCATTGAGTTTTGGATATGTATGTATATTTTAGCTTGTATTAGACATACATATGCCTTGAAGATTAAATAAGGAGTTTTATATGATTTTTCATGTTTTTGATGGAATTATGTTTTAAGGAATAATTGAGCTTAATGAAATATTTTTCATGATTATGATCTTCACATATTATTTGTACACTCATATCTATTGCTCATGTTTTGTTTCTCATGAGTTATGCTTTATTGGTTAGAGTGATGATTATCATGTGAATTTCAATTTTGTTTTATTCCTTGCTTGAAGGATTTCGTGCTAGTTAACAAGTTTTCCATTTAACTAGTTGCGGTGTTCTTCATTTTGGTAGTGATTTTCAAACAAAACTACATTTTCAAATCTATCTTTGAAAACCCCTACCTTCCAAGGGCGGTAGGATGGGAGATCATGTTCATGTATGCCCTAAATTGAAAATCTTTAAAACTTGAATTATGATTGGGTGGTAGAGAATATGATGTATACACTTGAACTTATTGTTATGTCAATTGGTATCATTGAACTCTTTCAATTGGTATCATTTTGATCTTCTGGTATACTCATATATGTTTTGTATGTATGTATGCTTTAATTCCAAGTATATCAATTTCTATTGGTATCTATTTTTCATACATATATATGTTTGTGTTTATGCTAGTGCTTGAGTTTCAATTTTGTTTAAATTGATTACTTTTAAATTGTTATCAAGACTATGCATGACTTTAGTTTGTATTTCATAAAGGGGGAGAAAATTTGATTTTGTATTTCAATTGGTATTTGTACTCCCACTCTTTATGATTAAAAGTTGTTATTTTAAACATATGATATCAACATCAAATTATATGTTTTTAAAATGAACAATTCTTACAATTGGTATCAATGTTTCTATGTAAAATCTTTTCAATTGGTAAAATATTTACAATTGGTATCATATTTAAGAAATTCAAAATTTGTTTTGGTTTCAAGATTCATGTTTAAGAATTCAAAACTTATGTTTAATTACAATTGGTATTTCCAAAATTTTGTTTAAAGAAAATATTCAAAGTTTTGATTTGTATTGACTATATGCATATAGATTCATGATGAATGTATTGTGTATTGAAGAGCTTCACATCTCTTCTTTATGTGGTACACGTGTGTAGAGGGAGCTTCACATCTCCTCTTATGCATTACATAATATGTGTTATGTGAATTGGGGCTTGTCATCCTTTCTTCATGTAATGCATATGTGTAGGGAAGCTAACTTAGCGTCTTCCTCTTCATGAATGTATATAGCATATAACATATATTGATCCTTGTTTATTGGTATCAAGATACTTCATTGACATATTTTTTAATTGATATCATGTTTGTAGTCACCCCTTATTGACTTTTTTTTGTTTTAGACAAAAAGGGGGAGAACATTGTTTGCATTGTTTTGATTGACAAAAAGGGGGAGAAAGATTTTTACCCCTCATTTTATCTATGGTTTTGATTGTTTACCCCTTTGTTGATGATTGACAAAAAGGGGGAGAAGTATTTGAGTTTTATATGCATGCTTATGTTTTATATGCATATATTATGTTTTAATCTCAAGAAAGAATATTAAGTTTAATTGATATATAGAGTTTGCTTTGTAATTGGTATTTAGAGCTTATTTTGTTTTGAATATTCCATTTGATATCTAGAACCATTTATTGTTTATGCAATCGCATGTTTCATGTTTAATATTCATTGCATATATTTATTGTTTTTCCCTATGCATGAGTTAAGGGGGAGCTTCCTTGAAGCTTATCTTTAATCCATGCATATATAACTCCATGAGTTTTGTCATCATCAAAAAGGGGGAGATTGTTGGCCCAATGGCCTTCCACTCTAGTTTTGATGATGATCAACTCATGTAGTTATGTTTACTAATATTCTTGTGTTTCTAAGTTTCAGATCATTAACAGGATATTAGTTGGTAATTAGCTTCAACAAGGAGTTTAGAAGCTATTCATGGTGATTCCAGGGCCAAAGCTTCAAGTTCACACTTTGCCTAGCCCATGGATGGAGTTTTGGAGCAAGTCTACTTGAAGATGATGATCGTCAAGAAGACTTAGGTATCCTAATTTAGATAGAGTTTTTAGATCCATTTGTAAAGCTTAGTTTAGTTGATATGCTCAAGTGCACAAAACACACACGTTTTATGATTTGATATTTAGTTTTTATGAATAGTTGATCAAAACAAGTTTACATATGTTATATGTATAGTAGATGTTTTCTATTTATACATACATGCTTTAACTTGGTAAACAAACATATTTTGATATTCCTATTCATGTTTTTGGAAAAATCTGTTTGAGAAAAATACAAGTGTTGATTCTTGATTTTTTTGTTAAGAAACAAAAATAAATTTCATATGCTTGATATTTGAGTAGAAATGTTTTATCACATGATTAATATCAATGCAATATGTAAAACAAGTTTTATGGAAGTTTTGTAAAAGATAAAAATATTTTTAAAACAAGTTTTTATCAGATTTTCTGTTCCAGGCTTCAACCAAGTCGACTTGGTCTCTGACCAGTCGACTAGGTCAGAAGTCGGTCGACCGGGCCGGTCGACCGACCGACGTGCACAAACCTGTGCACGTTTCTGGCACAGGGAACGGTCGACCGGACCGGTCGACCGGAGCAGTATATCTGCTCTCTGGTTTTCTAGGTCGACCGGACCGGTCGACCGCAGAAGAGAGCTTTGCTCTCTGTTTTGTTTCGGTCGACCGGGCCGGTCGACCGCTGTTACCCAACGGTCATATTTCTGACCGTTGGCGGTCGACCGGACCGGTCGACCGGTGGCCTGTCAGGCTGCCACATCAGCCTAACGGCTAGTTTTGTATAGGGGCTATATAAACCCCATCTCTTTGGGGATTTTAGCCAAGTTTTCTAAGAGAAAAATTTTTAGTTTTCTGAAGTATTTAAAAGAGTTTTCAAAAGAGTTTTAAGTGCAAAAACTTCTCATCTTTATTGTTTTAGGGTTTTTGGAAAATCAAAGAAAAATAGGTTTTTGGGATTTTTGCTTAGATCCTCAATTCTATCATATTGCAAGTATTTTTCCAAAGATTTTTCTTTGTTGCTTGTTTCCAAAAACACTTTGATTCCACACTTGAGCTATCACCTATCTTAATCTATTTAGGATCTTATTTTTGTGGAAAAAGAAAAAGGAAAGAGGTTTGTGGTTGAGATATACCACTTGTTGTAAACCCTTGATTTCTTGAGTTGCTCCCTCTTGGGTAGAGGTGGAGAGTGTTGTATTGGGTTGTTGGTTTGGATCCCTCTTAGGTAGAGGTGATTGAGTTTGGTTGTAAACCTCTTCGGTAGAGGTGGTTGTTGTTGGTGTTGGTTGTTGTATTGGCTACGGGCCTAACCCCTCGGTTGTGAGGAGGTTGTTGTTTGAGAGAGGAGTTTGGTACTCCTAGTGTTGTAAGAAATCCTCTTCGGTAGAGGTTCCCTCGGTGGGAGTTGAGATAGTGGAAATCTTACACGGTGGTGTAGGCGGGGATGTAGAGCAAGGTGCTCGAACCTCGAAACAAATCTCGTTGTTTGCGATTGCTCCCATTGTCTCTCTAACTCTCTCTCATTTACTTTGTGCAAAGCATCATACTTCATATCATACCATATTTTCTTGTGTTGTGCATAATTCATATTGCCTTGCTTATTTCATATTGCTATTTCTTTTATTGCTTGGCTTGATTGTGTGTGGACATTGTGAATTGCTTGTGTGTTTGTGCATCACCTATACTCATCCAACAAGAGCTTCACATAGCGCCTCAACCCATATCTAGGGGAATAAAGAGGAGTTAGTCCAGAGCCTCGCAAGGGGAATTCGGCTACACTTGTTGGATTGTATTAAGAGTGTTGCAAGATTTGCATTAGCTTCCGCATTTAGCGCACTTAGTTTGCATTTAGTTTCTTAGATTAGCACTTACACCTATTCATTCCCCCTCTAGGTGTTTTACAGTGCCTTCATGTCCACCATTTGGCAGGGCATGAAGAAATATTCCGGGAACAAATTCGATTGCGAAAACAAGTTGAGGAGCAGACGACTCGATTAGACCGAATTGAGAAGGTCTTAGGCGTTCACAATCAGCTGGACCTAGCACCACTGTTGGTCCAAAACGACGGAGAGGGTGACACCGTTTCTTTACCTATTTCATGCATACATTATCTTGCATACATTGGGGACAATGCATGAGATAGGTATGGGAGGGTAGATACTAACTTAGGATTTTTTTTAGGATTTTTTTTGTTTTCTTTTCTTTTTAGGATTTTTTCATTTTCTTTTTAGATTTTTCATTTTCTTTAGATTTTTCATTTTCTTTTTAGAAAAACCTTAAAAAAAGAGAGAAAAAAATAAAAATAAAAAAAGAGAAGAAAAAATTTTGATCCATTTTTAAAGAATCAAACTTGATCTTAGGAATTAAGGATATTCTAAACTAAGATTTCTTAATATAAGTTGAAAAGAGGAGTTTTGTTGGATTTTTAGGTTAAGAAAAAAGGATAAGAAAGATAGCTAGATTTTAATTCTCTCTTTAGCATTATATACATTAAACATATTGAGGGATTAATCAAAGACTTAGTGATTCTATTTACACACATATATATAATAATAATTAAAAAAAATAAAAATAAAATAATAACTTAACCACTAATTAAGCTGGTTAGTTGTGCCTTAAGAAGCATGGCCAGTCATGCCTAAAGGTGGTTAAGTTCTTAGCATTCGTGGCCTAGTTTACTCGAGTCCTTGAACCTTAGGGATGTATCTTCATCTGGTGCCCTAAGACCGACTGGTTTGGGAGTCATCGGTAAAAGGCTCGCTACATGGGTAAATTAGAAAGCCTAAGAAAGCTAAGGAGGTGTAAATAAATAAATAAATAAATAATTGTATATATTAGTAAATAAATGAACTCTAGTCTAAGAAAAATTCCTCATATATATAGATGTATATATACTAGGCTTGATGCAAAATCCGATTTTCTCTCTATTCCTTGAAAACTTAACCTAAGTTGAAGACAAAACTTTAAATAGAAACTTATAAAAAAAAAGACAAGTTTAGGGTAACCCGAAACCGATAGATCAAGGAAATTCTTGAAAAACATGGATCATAAATTTTTTCACTAACATTTTTTCTTTCTTGGATTTTGTGGGTGCAATCTGCTGAAAACCCTCAGGAGACAACACTCCTCCTCTAGGGTAACCTAGAGGTTTAACGGCTTGTTGCACGAGCTCAGTGCAATCGTGTCACCTATGAAAGTGGTTTAATAATTTAGCTAGGATTTTTTTTTCCCTTTTTCTTTTTGCTCGGGGACGAGCAAAAGCTAGGTATGGGGGTGTGATTGGAGTTCATTATTGTATCATTTTTCACTATCATATCATGCTTTATATAAAGAAAAATAAGATTTTTTTTGCTTTTTTCTCTCTTTTTTCAGGTCCACCATTAAAGGAGATGAAGGCCCATAAACAAGGAATTTTTAAGGAATTAAGGGATTAATTAAAGAGCCCAAAAGAAGAAGCCCAAAGGAGAAGCCTAGGTCTGGATTCATCCACGGATATTCCCCACTTTCTAGAAGGTCTAGCAAGGCATATGGAGCATAACAGAATGTCAGAAGAAATCGTTGGCGCAACGGCCAAGATTCTGCCGCGGAAACGCGGCTCTGGCCGCGGATCCGCGGCAAGCATCTGGCCGTTGAGCCAGCGTTTAATCCCACGACTGTGATTTGAGGGCCTCATCCCCTGGAGCCTATAAATAGACCCCTAGGGCCTCTGTCAGGAAGGGAGGAGAGAAGAGCTTTGTATTTTTGAGAGAATTGTTAGGATTTTCTCTAGTTTTCTTTAGTTGCTCTTGTAATTTTCTTTCTCCTTCTAGAATTCAGCAAAGAGAGAGAGAGAGAGAGAGATCTTGTAATTAAAGAGGTGACAACTCAAATGCAAGAATTGATCCTTCTTTCTTCTCATCTTTTCTCATTCTAGTGCTTTACTTTCTTCAAGCTTTTACTACTATTGCATCTTCTTCTACAATGAATTGTTGTTTGCTTTTTACTTCAAAGTCTAGCTAACTTTCTAATATGACTAGCTAACCTCTAACTTTACTAACTACTAACTCACGATATTTGCATTTTTGCTAATCACGATATTTTTGTCTAACAACCTTGAGTTAAATATTCTCATTTTTGCTAATCACGATATTTGCATACACACATATGGATTTCATGTCTCCTCCCATGTTTGACATTCTTGACTTTCAAAATTGGAAAGTTAAGATGTCCATGTACCTCAAGGCCCTAGGTATTCATGTCAATCTTGCCACTATAAAAGATTCATATTTTATAAATGACATGCATCTTGAGGCTAATGCAAAAGTTGTTGGCCTAAAGGTTTCACTCTCCATTTTATGCTTTTTGAGATAACAAACCATATAAAAGCTATTTGGTACTAATAGAGATTCTAGAATGAATTTCAGGTTTGTACAAGTCTTGATGGCTCAAGCATTTTAAAGCATGTTGCAAGGTTGATGGCGCAAGAGGACTCACTTATAGGAGAGGAGACTCTAGCTAAGCAACGCGGTTCAGATACGCCTTCCTATAGAACTTTATGTTGTTAGTTTGTTAAAGAATAGTATATAGTATTGAAGCTCAAAATGCCCTGCACACACAAAATTGCATGTGTTTTCAAAAGATTATTTTTGACTCTTGTTTAAAATACTTTGTAGTACTATTTCAGTATGCATATACTTAGTCTATTGTATTTTATAGAGCCTTTACAAAAATCCTTTTAAATATAAACATATCTTCAAATCATTTCTAACTAAGATTTCAGTTTTGACCTGTTGTGGCCGACCGGGCGGTCGACCGGCTCTATTACAGGTCAGAACGGTCGACCGCAGTTCTAACCCATGGGGGTATGCATGTGTGCACGTTCCCCGGTCGACCGGGTAGTCGACCGGGCAGTCGACCGGACCCCATGCAAGCGATCGACTGACTGACTGACCCAAACTCTCAGTTTGGGACGGTCGACCGGGCGGTCGACCGGAGTCAGCCAATGGTCAGAAAATTTTGAAAACCGGTCGACGGGCTGGTGGACCGTGAATGGTTTTTTTGCCAAATGGCTATAGTTTTTTAAACATATTTTAAAACATGGTTTTAATCTTAAAACGTGGTTTTAGGCTGGTTTTTTTGTCATATTCTTCATGATTAGTCAAAATAATCATTTACCCTTTAATCCCTACCTAAATCCTATAAATAGGGGTGATTGGGGTTGAGGAGAATTACAACAACATTTGCAAAGAAATCAAAGTTTGAGAATTCTTAAAGAAGTTTTTACTCTCAGTTTTTGTGCTCTAATTTCTAATTTTTCTCTGAAGTTTTTGAATCAAATCTCTCTTCTACTTTGTTTTATTTTCACTTATAAACTTTGAGCTTCAATCCTACATATTATTCTCTAGGGTTTTGTAAAGAAAAGTTTTTCAAAAGAGAGTTTGTGGTCTTTTGATCACCAAGTGATTATTGTACTTGTGACTACACTACCTCTGGACTAGAGGAGTGTGATTGAAGAGTTGGGTACTCCGTAGTGATTGTAATCCTTTGTGAAAATTTTAGTGGATCGAAAATCCTTCTGGGTGAAGGCTGGGACGTAGAGCTGGGTGCTCGAACCTCGAAATAAATCTCTATGTTTGCGATTGGTTTACTTGTGTTTCTTACTCTCTATTCATTCATTCTTATATTGTCGATCTATACTCTAACAACAAGATTGCATTGCGCACCTCAGACTCTTATTTAGAGGAATTACAAGGAAGGAGTTCAGAGCCCTTCACGGGGTATCCGGCTTCTAACCTTTCTTTGAGTGATCGTTGCATCATCTCATTTTTAATTTGTGCATTTATTAGCATTTTAACCTATTCACCCCCCTCTAGGTGATTTCAAAAGTGATCGGCAAAAAGCATGCACCAATATAAGCAAAGGAGTGTGGGTCGATGTTACTGCTTTTACGATTCTTTCGTAGTAGCGAAGTGGCTATATGGGTCCTATCCACAAGGAGGGAGAGTGATGAAACCTTGATGCGGCTTCTTTGTTCAAGAAAGAGAAATTTCTTTGTTTCAAATAAAGATTTGAAAATGAAAACAAGTATTGTTTCAAGAATTGTTTGAAGTGAATTTTCTTAATGGTAAAAACGCATGGCTAACTTTCTACTAAGTACTCCCACTAATCTCTAACTTCTTGAAGATGTAGCCTCACGATAGATCATAGGCAAGCATAACCCTTATGCATAGGAACTATTCACGGGGAAATCGAGTGAAAGTTCTTTCTTTAACTTAGCTTTACGCGGCAAAAACTTGAACATTCCCTTATCAAGATCCAATAGAAGGCAAGAATAAGGGAAGAAATAAGCGAACTAATGGTATCGACAAAGTTAAAAGAAATATCTCTAACTTATAACAACAAGTAAAATTTACAATCCATAAATCATCAAAAACCCGTTAAGCATGAAATATAAGAAAGAGAATACTTGTGAGTAAGATAGAATTAGAACCCTCGTCTTAAGATATCATAGCTCTCGTTTGCACAAGGCTTGTTTGACACTATTGACTCATTTGGGTTATCAATCAAGTTGTTAGAGATTAGTGGGTTAGTAGTTAGTTAGCCATGCAATAGGAGAGTTAGTTAGACATAGTAATAAAAGAAACAACAAAAGAGAAGAAGTAAAGGGAAAGAGTGTTACACTAAAACAAAGAGGTAGAAGCAAATGAAAACACAAAGAAAAGAAGAAAGAGAAGTAGTTACTTGTATAAGCTTGTCACCTTCAAATACAACTTTTACACACTCTCTCTTTCACTCTAATGGTAAACTAACTAGAAGAAGAAGCAAGCATAAAAGCAACTACAATCCTAGAAAAAAGATAACAACAACTCCTAAAGCTCTTTGGATATCCCCATCTGAAGAACCTTAGGGGGGTTTTATAGGCACCAAGGGAAAGGGGGCCAGGGGAAAACCCTTGGCCCAAAGCACGGCCGCGGCCGCACGTACGGCCGCAAAAACGCGGCTTGGACCGCGTTTCTGCAGTCCTGCCAGGGCGGTGCGCGCCCGGCCGCCTGCTGTGTCTAGTCACGTTTGTCCCCTGTCAGCTGGATCTTCTGGTTTGTTGATTTGATGCCCTAGGCTGACAAAATCTCCTCCCTAAGGTCAATGGCTACTTGGTAGGCCTTTAATCACCCATTAAATGGTGATTTAGGGTCTTCTTCTTTATTGCACACCATGGACCTAAGATCAAACATGCAAAGTTTTATTAGCAGAATTTTATACAGAATAACTATGCAGTTGTTTATAGTTATGCAATATTAGAGACCAATGACACCCCACACTTATCTTTTTTCTCGTCCTGAGCAAAACAAAATAAGAAAATTATTACACCACTTTTGCAGGTGACGCGAATGTACTGCACATGTGCAACAAGTCTTTAAACCTCTAGGTTTTTCCTAGAGGAGGAGTATTGTCTCCTGAGGGTTTTCAGCGGATTGCACCCACAAAATCCAATAAATTAAAAATGTTAGTTGTAAGCAAAACTTTTTTCAAGAAATGAAACTTTCAATCATCTAAGTAAAGTTCACCAAATGATATGAGAATTAGGTTTAACCCTTATAAGTCCTCCTATACTTTAGCCTTCATAAAAGAAGAAATTATGGTTTTTCTTTGAATTTAGAAAGGAGCTTGTACTTCTAACTTATTATGTTATTTTGCTGTAGATAGATATGCATAATGTGTAAGTGTGATGTGTTTGGGATTTTTCAACTCAACTTTGAATATCATTTAATTTTATTAATGTTTATCTATATATTTATTCTTGGTTTCATTAGGATTTCTACTTTACTCATGTAACACATATTAAATCAATGACTCCCAAACCAGGTGGTTTTAGGGCATCAGGTGGAAAAACACCCCTCAGGTCAAATATGCAAGTAGAGTAGGAAATGAAATCAAGATTTATTTATATGTATTATATATATTTTTTGGCGTGAGTAATCATGCTTCTTGAGGCACAATTATCTAGCTTTTTTTTTTCTTCAGAGTAGTGTCTCTAAATTCCAAGCTTGTGTGTGGTTTATGCATATTCTACTAAGGCTAAATAAAAGATATGAGTTATTTTCCTTGTTCCTCCCAACTCTTAGTCAAACCAATGTTTCATTTTATTTAGGCTAAAATAAAGATTCCTTAATAATATTCCCTTAATTCTTTCAACCTTTTGGCATTTTTATAAAGATTATAAAAATTCTTTTTTTGTTAAGGAGTTTTTTTTAAATACAAAGAAAAGAAAAAATGTTAGCACCCCCGCCCCACACCTATCTAATGCATTGTCCTCAATGCTGAGTTATGTAAATGCAAATGCAATAAATAGGAGAAAGAAAAGATATCACCATCTCCGTCGACTTGAACCGGCCAAGTGCCAATAGGCTAAGGGAGAGGGAGAAGAAGAAATTTCTAAAAAGGTTATGTACAAGTATATAAGGGGTGAACATATACACAATAAGTGTAAAGAAAAATATTTTTAATTACACTTTTTTTTGTGTGGTGTGTGGATGGCGATGGTTAGGTGTACGATGGAGCGAAAAGACTCAGCACAAGTTCAGCCTGGGCTGCAGGATCAGTGATCAAAAATGGCTTCAGTCTTTACCCATTCACTTTGAATTCCGTATTGTTCTTAGGATCTACAATAATCACAACACCGTGTGGGAAAACGGTGCGCACAATGAACGGTCCAGACCAACGAGTCTTTATCTTCCCCACGAAAATGTGAAGCCTCGAGTTGTACAGTAAAACCTTGTCTCCTGGGGTATAATTTTTCCGATGTATGATCTGGTCATGAAAAAGTTTAGTCCTACTTTTGGTGATCCGAGCGTTCTCGTAGGCTTCATTCTGTATCTCCTCTAATTCTGAGATCTGCAGTCTCTTTAGCTCACCGGCTTTAGTCAGATCAAAATTGAGTTACTTAATGGCCCATAGGGCACGGTGTTCTAACTCGACTGGCAGATGACATGCTTTTCTGAATATGATTCTATAAGGGGACATCCCCAGGACTGTCTTAAAAGCAGTGTGGTAAGCCCACAGTGCATCATTGAGTTTGACCGACCAATCTTTTCGGTTTTGTCCGACAGTCTTTTCCAAAATGAGCTTGATCTGTCGATTTGTGACTTTGACCTGCCCATTTGTCTAGGGATGATATGGAGTGGATAACTTGTGATTGATGGAATATTTCCGCATTAGAGTTTCAAAAATTCTGTTGCAAAAATGTGATAATTATCACTAATTATCACTCTGGGGTTGCCAAATCAGGAGAAGATGTTTTTTTTGAGAAATTTGACAATCACTTTGTTGTCATTGATCTTAGTTGGCACAACTTCTACCCATTTAGAGACGTAATCTACAGCAACCGAAATGAACGGGTTGCCGAAGGAATTAGGGAATGTTTCCATGAAGTCGATACACCAAACATCAAAAATTTCGACTTCAAGTATCGAGTTCAGGGGCATCATGTCTCTTCTTGAAATTTACCCAATCTTTTGACAATTTGCACATGACTTGCAAAAGTGGAATGAGTCTTTGAACAAAGTGGGCCAGTAAAACCCACTTTGTAAAATTTTCTCTGCAGTCTTGCGGGGACCGAAGTGTCCGCCACATGCAAGTACATGGCAAAAGCTAAGCACACTCCTCTGTTCTTCCTCTGGTATGCATTGTCGAATAATATGGTCGGGACAATACTTAAAAAGATACGGCTCTTCCCAGAAGAAGTACCATACTTGGGCAAAGAAACAACACTGGTCTTGCTTTGTCCAGTCAGTGGGTAATTGTCCAATGGTCAGGTAATTGACTATGTCCGCATACCAGGGTTCCTTGAAAATGGCCAGGATGTGTTCGTCTGAGAAATCCTCATTGATCGGAGCCTGTATGAGAGGTGCGTTTGGAATTCGTGATGGATGATCAGCGACCACATTTTCTATACCTCGTTTATCCTGAATTTTTAGGTTAAATTCTTGAAGCAAAAGGATCCACCGAATCAATCGGGCTTTGAGTTCCTTCTTGGTCATGAGGTAGTTTAGTGCCGAGTGATCCATAAAAATCACCATCTTCGAGCCTAACAAGTAGGGCCGAAACTTTTCTAACGTGAAGATAATGATCAAGAATCCCTTCTCTGTCGTTGTATAGTTTTGTTGGGCGTCATTCAAGTCCTACTTGAGTAGTAAATCACGTGCTGCCTCTTGTCGATACATTGTTCTTGAACAGCACCAGTAGCAAAATCAGAGACATCGCACATGATTTCAAACGGTTGTGTCCAATCAGGTGTAGAAATATTAGGCGCAGAAATAAGTTCTTGTTTAAGATTCTCCCATGACTTGAAACATTCATCGTTAAAATCAAAGGGCACGTCCTTTGCGAGCAGGTTGGTTAAGGGCCTAGCGATTTTGCTGAAATCCTTAATGAATCGTCGGTAAAACCCAACATGCCCTAGAATGGATCTGATATCCTTGATGCTTTTGGGTGGTGAAGCTTAGCAATCACTTCTATTTTTTCCTTGTCCACTTAAATTCCTCTCCTAGAAATCTCATGGCCTAAGACAATCCCCTGTCTCACCATAAAATAGTATTTCTCCCAGTTCAGAGTTAGGTTCTTTTTCTTGCATCTTTATAGAAACCAACTCAAGATGATGAAGACATTGTTCAAATGAATCTCCGTAGATGGAGAAGTCATCCATGAAAATCTCGAGAAAATGTTCCACCATGTCGGAGAACAAACTGAGCATGCACCGTTGGAATGTCGCAGGAGCATTGCACAATCCAAAGGGCATGCGTCGATAAGCGAAGGTTCCGAACGAGCAGGTGAACATAGTCTTTTTCTGGTCTTCTGCGGCAATAGGGATTTGATTGTATCCCGAGTACCCATCTAGGAAGCAATAGTACTCATGTCCAGCCAAGTGCTCAAGCATTTGGTCGATGAAAGGTAGCGGGACCTGGTCTTTACGGGTGGCTGCATTCAACTTTCTGTAGTCGATACAAACACGAACCTCGGTAGGAAGTCTTGTTTGTACCAATTCTTTTTGCTCATTTCAACCACCGTAAAGCCAGCTATCTTCGGTACCGCATGAACAGAGCTAACCCATTGGCTATCAAAAATGGGATAAATGATCCCATTGTCTAATAGTTTCAAAATTTCGCTTTTATTGCCTCTTGCATGAGTGTGTTAAGCATGTGTTGTGGGTCCTTCCTGGGTGTTGCTTCATTGGTTAAATGGATTCTATGTTGAACTATTGTTGGACTTATCCCTTTGATATCCTTCATTGTCCATCCAATGGCTTCACTATGTCTCTCCAGAATAGACATTAAGCTGTCCTCTTGTTGCTCAGTCAGGTGGGATGCTATGATGAATGGAAGGGTTTCTCTTCCTCCCAGGTAGGCGTACTTGAGGTATTCAGGTAAGGCTTTTAGCTCTAGGGAAGGTGTGGCTTCATTGGAGGTAATATCCAGACTTTCAATCCTGTGATGAGGTACACTTGGACTTCACGCCCAGTCCACTGCTGAATCTACGATCTAGTCAAGATTAAAATCCTCAGACTCCAGATCAAACTCTGCCTCTGTTTCTATCTCCATGCTTTCCTCATGCTCACTGGTCAATTTTCAATGGAATTGACCTCAAAAGTCTGATCATGATATCCCTGGGTTGTCTTCCAAGATTGAAGACATTGACTTCCTTCGTCATGTCTCCAAAGGTCAATCGCATGGACCCGTTCTTACAGTTGATTATGGCATTGGCTGTAGCAAAGAATAGGCGCCCTAAGAAGACCGGAGTTTGAGACCGCGGATTTGACACAGGTTGGGTCTCAAGCATAATGAAGTCAACGAGATAGATGAAATCCCCGACCCGGATAAGGAAATTTGTGATTTTTCCCTTAGAGAATTTCACAGATCAGTCAGCTAACTGAATGGTGACTCGAGTTGGACTCATCTCGCCCAACCCAAGTTGCTGGTATACTGAGAGAGGTAGCAAGTTGATACTTGCTCCTAGGTCAAAGAGTGCTCTGCTAATTTCTATTTGTCCTATGGTGCAGGAAATTATGGGACATCCGGGATCTTTGTATTTCACCGGAATGGGACCAGACAGAATTTCACTTATATTGGTTGCCAAGAACACTTTCTTGGGCACATTTGTCTTTCTCTTCTTCGTACACATATCCTTAAGAAATTTGGCATAGGCTGAAACTTATTGGATAGCGTCAAGAAGAGGCACATTCAGTTTGACTTGGCTAAATATCTCAAGTATCTTCTCCATGTGCATATTCTTATTATTGTTCCTAAGCCTATTGGGAAAGGGTGCTACAGGCTTATGAACTTGTTTAATAGCTTTGTCCTCGTTAGATGTTTGTAGAGCATATTGGGAGGAACTAGCAGAGGTGGAGGCCAGAGTAGGATCAATGTGGATTGATTTTTTTTATTGGTAGACCTGGTTGTCCACCTTCTTTCCAGATCAAAGTGTGTGAACAACATTGTACTGGTTGATTGAAGGATCCTGAATTTCATATGATTGATTCGAGTTATTAGGGTAAAGTACCTTTTGGTCTTTCACTTAGAGAGCTAGCTAATTGGTTCATCTGCATTTCCAATCTCGATGTGGCTTGTGAATGGTTGCTCAGTGTTTGTCCCTGATTTTGCATAAAGGCGGCTTGGGACTTCATAAAAGCTCCATGCTCTCCTCTAATTTACTGAATTTCTTCTCAATTGGTTTTGGTAGGAGGAAGATGGAGCTTGACTGGAGAATTTGTTGGATGAGTGGGATGGTGAAAATTATTGGGAGTGTTTGGCCTGGGAGAATTGTTCTGGGCCTGATTGAGATTTTAAGAATAAAAAGAATTAAAGTTCAGATTTCTTAGTCTCAATGCGAATCCGCTGTAGCAAGGGCTCAAGCGGGTCGTAATCCTCAGGGAAGGATGCGATGCAAGCTTTTCGACCCGATTCCTCTTTAACTTCAAAATAAGAGAAGAAGTGATTAAATCTGAGATATATGATATGAAAGATGTGGCTTTGCTGATCTTCTACCACAACCCTATTGCAAGTTAAGGAGATTGATCATCATATTGAAGTATATGTAATTTACCCTAAGTTTTTAAGACTAATTCAAGCAAGAAAAACCAATACTAGACTCTAACAAAGTTACATTACTTAAAAACCAAACTATGGTTCATCCTAACATCTAGGTACAGCTTAATAGAAGATTAATCTTAAAGTTAGGCTGTCCTAGTTCTTAAGTTTGAAGTCATGAAGGGTCTTTTTAATATGCATCCTAGATTAAGAAGTCTAGTTATTTGTTTGATCTTCAAGAACAGTTATTATTAACCTAGGGTTTTTAGAGATGTCCTCAATCCGATCAAATCTTAACAGCTCTAGGGTTGCTTTAAGAATCTCAGCAAACCACTAAAGGAAATTAGTTCATCATCATTCTTTTTTTTTCTTTTCAATTTATTTATTATTTTTATTTTATTTAATATGAAAGATTGCAAAGAAGCAAAGAAAAAGAAAACCAGAAGAGATCACAGATTAAAAAGAAAACAAGAGAGATCACAAAATAAAATTAAAAATAGCAGAAAATTAAATAGGAAAAAGGTAACCTTTATTCGATGAACGTCTCCCAAATACAAGCTCCTTCTTCCACAATGTGCTTGAAATAAAAATAACAACTTGCTTGAAATTTAAAGAGAAATAGCTAAAAGAAAACCCTAATACGTCTCTGGACGCCCCCTCTGCTGCGCCTGCAGGGATATTTATAGGTGCAGAAGGCCGAAGAGTCCTGGATAAACCTGCCCACAAAAACTGAAAACTGATCTCATCTAAATTGCCGCAAAATCCTGGTTTTTGCCGCAATTTTGCGGTAAAACTGGCTCTTCTGGCCACGCGCTTTGGCGCGTGGCCTCTCCCGATCCGTTCATCTAGGCGTTTGCTTCTGGAAGTGTGATCTTGGCTCTTCATCTTGGGATTTCGAGATAACTTAGAAATCAAGTTACCTTGATCTCAAATATCCCAAATCTTTTATCCACGAATTTCCTTCTTATCTTTGGCTTTTATGCTCATCCTGCAAGAGTTTAGGGTTGGGTAGAATTCTATCCTTCCCTCATCTTTAATAATTGCAACTTTAGCCCTTGCATAATTGCACTTTGACAATCTGCTATTTGTACTTTTGCACCTGGGCTTCAAACATGGGCTTGGATCTGGGCTTTTGGGCTCTTTTAAGCTTTATTTATTATTAAAATAATAATTCGAGGCCTGCACACATTAAATAACAAAATATTAATAAATGTGCATTATAATATGAATAAATGTGCAAATGTGATGGTAAATATGATGATATTTATGCATTTTTACTACTAATCACACCCCCACACTTATCTTTTTGCTCGTCCTCGAGTAAAAATCAAAAAGAAAAAGAAAATCTAATCTAACTAACTCACTTTCGTAGGAATCACGGTTGCACTTAGCGTGTGCAACAAGCCGTTAAACCCCTAGGTTACCCTAGAGGACGAGTGTTGTCTCGTGAGGGTTTTCAGTGGATTACACCCACAAAATCCATAAAAAGGAAAATATTTGACTTATATTGGAAGAGACTAAGTAGTCTATAAGTTTTAGGATCCTCATTTTTATTCATTCTTCAAACTAGTCTTTATAAAGTCAATTGTTATTCATTTTAGGTAAGGATTAAAATTGAATTTCTAATATAGTCTTTTTCGTTACCAAAAATCATATGCATCCTTATGAATTTTTACTAGCAATTCCTTAACTTGGACTCTCATGCCTCTTTATTATTTTTATAACATCATCTAATTTTCTTTCGTGTAAGTATCAAGGCTTCTTGAGGCCCTCATACCTAACTAATTGACTATTAGATGTGTTAATATAATTTTTTTTTTGTGGCATGTATAACTCATCTAATTTTCTTTCGTATAAGTATCACGGCTTCTTGAGGCCCTCATACCTAACTAATTGACTAATATATGTGTTAATACATGTATAATATTTCTCAGTTTCTTAGGCTTTCTAATCCACCCATGTAGCGAACTTAAAGTCGGTGGCTCCCAAACCGGTCGGCTTTAGGGCACCAGGTGAGAAAACACCCCGCGGACTCAAATTCGAATGAACTAGGCCACAAAACTAAGGACTTTATTTTTATTTATAACTCACCTTTAGGCGTGAATACTTATGCTTCTTGAGGCACATGTATCCAGCTTAATTGGTGATATTTTTTTTTATGAGGCACAAGGTCTTTGTCTTAGAATCCTAGATATGTACTAGGAATGCACATTTCATTAAGGTAAAAATTAAGACTAACTAATTATTCAATTTCTCCTCCTATACCTAAAATTTAAACAATTTATTTATTTTGACCAAGTTTTTAGAAATCCTAATCATGATTTTCCTAATCCTTAAAACTAACTTAGATTTCTTTCAAAAAATAAGTCAAAGTATTATCCTTTTTTAAAAAACAATTTTTTTTTGTATTTTTTTTATTGTATTTTTTTATCGTTGCCACAAAACTAAATCCTTTTTAAAAAAAATTTTTTATTTTTTTTTATTGTATTTTTTTTATATATATTACATACCCTTCCCCCACACTTGTTTCATGCATTGTCCCTAATGTATGAATGAAATGTATGGATGCATGAACTGGCAGAAAGATATAATCACCGATACAGTGGGTCAAAAAGACCCATCGCCGCATTAGCTTCCGGCACAGACTCCAAAAAGATTTTAAGACGTTGACCATTTACCTTGAATGCATTGCCATTTTTGGGGTCGTAGATCTCTATGGCTCCGTGTGGAAACACAGTCATAACAATGAATGGTCCTGTCCATCTTGACTTCAACTTGCCGGGAAAGAGGTGAAGTCTAGAGTTATAGAGTAAAACTTTTGTCCTTGGACAAAAATTTTTATCGTGATGAGTTATCATGAAAAACCTTAACTCTATCCTTCACATCTTTGCATTATCGTATGCATCATTCCTCAACTCCTCTAGTTCAGAAATTTGTAATTTCTGAAACTCACCGGCCTTATCTAAATCGAAATTTAGCTGCTTAATTGCCCAAAGGGCCCGGTGCTCTAGCTCGACAGGAAGGTGGCAAGCCTTTCAAAAGACTAGTCTATAGGGAGACATTCCTAGAATCGTCTTAAAGGCAGTCCTATATGCCCATAGGGCGTCCACCAATTTGGTGGACCAGTCCTTCCTATTCTGATTCACAGTCTTTTCCAAAATCAGCTTGACTTGCCTATTAGAAACTTCTACCTGTCCGCTAGTTTGAGGATGGTAGGGCGTAGACAACTTGTGAGTAATGGCATATTTTCGCATAAGAGCTTCAAAAGTTCTATTGCAAAAATGTGTGCCATTGTCACTAATGATGGCTCGAGGATTCCAAAGCGTGAGATGATATTATCTTTCAAGAATTTGACAACAACTTTGTTGTCATTTGTCTTGTAAGGGACAGCTTCTACCCATTTTGACACGTAGTCTACGGCCAACAAGATGTATTGGTGCCCAAACGAATTAGGGAAGGGTCCCATAAAATCGATGCCCCAAATATCGAAAAGTTCTACTTCTAGAATAGGATTTAGGGGCATCATATTTCGTTTGGAAATTCTTTCTATCATTTGACATCTTGTGCAAGTTTTGCAATACTCAAATGCGTCTCTAAACACAGTTGGCCAATAAAAGCAACTTTGCAGAATTTTCTCGGCAGTTTTGCGGGGACCAAAATGTCCACCGCAAGCGAACTCATGACAGAAAGCTAGAACACTTCTAGTTTCCTCGTCGGGGACACATCTCCTAATGATTTGGTCGCTACAATATTTGAAAAGATAAGGATCTTCCCACATGTAATACCGGACTTGAGACAAGAATCGGTATCTATCCTGTTTAGACCAACTAGGTGGTGTTTGGTTTGTGACTAAGTAATTTACTATGTCAGCAAACCATGGTTCCTTAGAGATGGCTAGAAGTTGCTCATCGGGAAAATTGTCATTGATGGGCAGCTCATCAGAAGGTGCGTTTGGCACAGAGAGAGATGGTCAGCTATGACATTTTCGACACCTTTTTTATCTCGAATTTCGAGATCGAATTCTTGAAGGAGAAGGATCCAACGAATGAGTCGGGCCTTCGCATCTTTTTAAGCATAAGGTATCGAAGAGCAGAATGGTCAGTGAAAATCGTGGTCTTGGTCCCAAGTAGGTATGGGCGGAATTTCTCCAAAGCGAACACTACTGCCAAGAATTCCTTCTCGGTTGTAGTATAGTTCATTTGGGCGTCATTGAGCGTCCTACTCGAATAATAGATCACGTGCTGCTTGCTGTCCTTACGCTATCCTAAGACAGCACCTAACGCAAAATCTGAGGCATCGCACATGATTTCAAAAGGCTTGGACCAGTCCGGAGGTGAGATGATAGGAGCAGAGATAAGTTCCACTTTCAATTTCTCCCATGCACTATGGCACCTATCATCAAAGATGAAGGACACGTCTTTAGCTAGAAGGTTTGTAAGGGGTCTAGCAATTTTGCTAAAGTCCTTAATGAACCTACGATAAAATCCAGCGTGTCCTAAGAAAGACCGAATGTCCTTCACGCATCGCGGAAGTGGAAGTTTCGCTATGATCTCCACCTTGGCCTTGTCTACCTTAATCCCTTCCCTAGATATCTCGTGACCCAGGACAATCCCATGTTGCACCATGAAGTGACACTTTTCCAATTGAGGGTCAACTTCTTTTCGGTGCACCTACTCAGCACTAGCTCCAAGTGATGGAGACACTGGTCAAATGAATTTCATAGACGGAGAAGTCGTCCATGAAAATTTCTAAGAAACGCTCGACCATATCCAAAAACAGGCTTAACATACAACGTTGGAATGTGGCGGGGGCATTGCATAAGCCGAAAGGCATTCGACGGTAGGCAAATGTCCCAAATGGACATGTGAACGTTGTCTTCTCTTGGTCCTCCGGGGCTATAGGGATTTGGTTATATCCTGAATACCCGTCCAAAAAGCAGTAATACTCATGACCGCTAATCTTTCCAGCATTTGGTCAATGAAAGGGAGGGGAAAATGATCTTTCCTAGTGGCTGCATTCAACTTGCGGTAGTCTATGCATACTCTTACCTTGGTAGGCAATCGTGTTTGCACTAACTCATGCTTGTCGTTCTCTACCACAGTAAAGCTAGACTTCTTAGGGACCACATGCATTGGGTTAACCCATTCGCTATCGGAAATGGGATAAATGATCCCATTATCTAACGGTTTCACTATTTCGGTGTGTACAGCCTCCTGCATGAGTGGGTTTAGCCTACGCTGTGGATCTCTCTTCGGTCTAACCCCTTCCTCTAGATGGATACGATGCTGGACTATCGTAGGGCTCAGTCCCTTGATATCTGCCATAGTCCAACCATGGCTTCCCTATGTCTCCTAAGGGTTGCCAGTAGGTCTTCCTCTTGCCTATTAATCAAATTAGATGCAACTATGACCGGTAACGTCTCTTGTTCACCGAGGTAGGCGTACTTAAGATGTTTAGGCAAGGCTTTTAACTCAAAGAAGGAGTTGGCTTGATGGGTGGAGGAGTTAAGCTAGAATCTCCCATCTCTATAAACTCAGATTTGATTCCCATTCGATCTCATCAAGACTGATATCACTTGTTTCTAACTCTTCCTCTTCCTCTGACTCAAATATGATCTCATCATTATGCTCCACTCGTCATGTTCTCAATGGAGTTAACCTCAAAGGGTTGGTCGGTCACATCGTAGGGATGCTTACCTAGGTTGAAAACATTGACTTCCTTGGTCATATCCCAAAAGTCAGTCTCATGAAACCGTTTCTACAATTTATATTGCATTAGCGGTTGCTAGGACGGTCTTCCTAAGATAACGGGAGTTTGGGACCTAGGATTAGACACAGGTTGTGTCTCTAAGACAATGAAATCGACCGGGTAAATGAATTCTCCAACCCGTATGAGAACGTCATTGATCTCTCCCTTAGGAACTTTGATAGAGCGGTCAGCCCAACTGAATAGTAACTTGGATCGGGTTGAGTTCACCTAATCCAAGTTGTTGATATACGGAGAAAGGGAGCAAATTGATGCTAGCTCCTAAATCGAGGAGTGCTCGATTGATTTCGGCTCGACCTATGGTGCAAGAGATGGTGGGGCAACCAGGGTCCTTATACTTGATAGGGATCTGGTTGGACAATAGCTCACTAATGTTAGTGGCTAGAAAAACCTTCTTAGGCACACTAGTCTTTCTTTTCTTGGTACACATGTCCTTAAGGAATTTGGCATAGCTAGGGACCTGTTAGATTGCATCAAGAAGTGGAATGTTGAGCCTAACTTGATTGAACACCTCTAATAATTTCTCCATATGTGCATTGTTGTTGCTTCTAAGCCTATTTGAAAATGGAGCTATAGGCTGGTGCACCTGGCCTGCTGACTTTTCAGCTTCAGTTTCATTGGGACTGGATGGAGAAGGAGTTGAGCTAGATGGAATGAATGGCTGAGATGGATCCGATGGCATGGATACTTGATTATCAACTTGTTTCCCAGATCTGAGTGTAGAACCATGTGACACTGATTTGGGTCTTGAGCCTCATTGGCTGGCCTAGGATTCCTAGGATTTGGCATGGTTGACTCGGTAGGGTACCCCTCTGTCTCTCTTGTTGGTTCAATTGGATCTCTATCCTAGTTAAAACTTGAGCCAGCGTGTCGTGGCTTTTAACTAGAGTGTCATCTTTCTTTCCAAATTTGAAAGTCTTGTCTCCATTTGTGAATTTTGGAAAGACGGTGGAGGATTTTGACTAGGGAAATTTTGTTGATAAGGCGGATTTTGGAAATTGTTGGAGAATTTGGGCCTAGTTTGATCATTGTTGCTTGGGCCCCACGAAAATTGGGATGATTTCTCCAACCAGGATTGTAGGTGGGTGAATAAGGATTGTTGGCAGGACTTGTGAAGGCCGCACTCATATGTTCGGGCAAGCTTTGATGCGCGATGAAGACAGGACATTCCTCGAACACATGGTTCATATCTTGACAATAAGTACAGCCCGCCGAAGATGTTGGGCTGACTTGGTTCACAGAGACTGGCTTTTTAGTTTCAAGAGCCTCTAGTCTTCGCATAACAGCAGCTAACTTAGCATCGGTTGCTACGTTGGCCTCAATGGAATGGATACCTCCTTTAGAAGAAGTAGGGTCATTAGTCCTAAATTTTTCCGAGTAGGTTCCCATTGGATGGTATTATCAGCTAATTCTTCATATAATAACCATCCTTCATCTTCGTTCTTTTGCAAAATCCTCCTTGGCACATGGATTCTAACAGCGTTTTAGTAGGATAATCTAATCCATCATATAGAACTTGGCAAAGTCGCCATTTCTCTATCCCATGGTGAGGGCATTGGGCAAGGAGGTCCTTAAAACGTTCGAAGTATTTTCAAAAAGGTTCATTGGCTGTTTGCTTAAACTGTAAGATGTTCTTCCTAATCAGTGCAGTCTTGTGAACGGGATAATTTCTTTAAGAATGCCTTAACAAAATTATCCCAAGAAGATATAGAACCAACCTCTAGACTGTATAGCCATTTCTTTGCTAAATCTTCAAAGAAAAGGGGACAAACCTAAGTTTGATGTCCTCTTTTCCTAACTTAGGAATATTCATCATGAGACATACTTCCTCAATTCCCTTATGAAGAAGTATGCGTCCTCGGATTCTAACCCATGAAATTTAGGAAGGGTGTTGATGTATTGTGGCTTAAGCTCAAATGGGTCAACACCTTCATCGTTAAGCTTGATGCAAGAAGGAAGAGAGGTCCTGATAGGATAGATCCTATCTTGGAGAGACGGCGGTTGTGCCATGTGAGAGTCGGGCTTTTGTTCGGGTGGTGAACTAGTTCTAGTTAGCCTGGATGTAAGTGGGTCTCTCGACCAAGCGGACATGCACAATCAGCAAACAAGTTCACCCAATCAATCAATAAAAAAGAAAAAACAATCAAAAATCCTAATCTAGGGTAAGCCTTGACCTAGACGACTCCTAACTTTAGACTGTCCTTAGGAGGTCTACTGTCGACGTTAACCACAAGCTAATCGGCCAGGTAGGTGGCAAGACCGGTGGGAGGTTTTCCGTCAGAGACGTTCCTTAATTAAATAACCACCGTTCTTCGGGCTTTCGGCCCTCAATCCCCTGCCTAGACACCGATTTGACAAGGGTTAATTTCGAACAATTTTCCTTCTTCGGTCAATCTCCTATTGAGTCCGGTTAACCTAGGGCCAACGTCTAGTCAAATTTTAATTAAAGTTAGGGTTGTGAGTTTGACGGATATGATTTTTGGGCCAAGAAAGGGTGATGAAATCCCCACCTTATCTTGCTTATGGGTTATGCCTTTAAGATGAATTAGTGTACGTGTAAAGCGGTAGAAAAGTAATCACTCAAGAAAGCAGTAAACAACCAAGAGTGTTTCCTAATCTATATGCTATGCAAACGTACCTTGTCGCCAGCACTCTTCAACAGAATTAAAAAAAATGTAAATAGACACGTGCCCTAAATGCAAGAGTCTAAAAAAAATTTTTTTTCAACAAATGGGTTAATGTTATTAATTAGCAGTTGCAGAGTGATCACAGAGAAAAATAATCACAGCAGTAAGCAGATTTTTGCAATGCAAAGCAACCTGCAGAAATTTCTGTGAGTAGTTAACTACTCTTGCCGCGTTTCTGCGGCTTTTGCCGCGGATCTGCAGCAAAGGAGTAGGCCCAAGTGCTCTGCCTTCTAGGGCAGAGGCACAGGGTTGCAATATGTCCTCGCTGCTGCTTTGTTTTCCTGTTCCCTGTATCTGCAAACAGAAAATAAAAAATGATTAGATTGAGGAAATCGTGCCGTTCCTTCCCCGGCAACGGCGCCAAAAATTTGATTGAGATTTTAAGAATAAAAAGAATTAAAGTTCAGATTTCTTAGTCTCAATGCGAATCCGCTGTAGTAAGGGCTCAAGCGGGTCGTAATCCTCAGGGAAGGATGCGATGCAAGCTTTCGACCCGATTCCTCTTTAACTTCAAAATAAGAGAAGAAGTGATTAAATCTGAGATATATGATATGAAAGATGTGGCTTTGCTGATCTTCTACCACAACCCTATTGCAAGTTAAGGAGATTGATCATCACATTGAAGTATATGTAATTTACCTTAGATTTTAAGACTAATTCAAGCAAGAAAAACCAATACTAGACTCTAACAAAGTTACATTACTTAAAAACCAAACTATGGTTCATCCTAACATCTAGGTACAGCTTAATAGAAGATTAATCTTAAAGTTAGGCTGTCCTAGTTCTTAAGTTTGAAGTCATGAAGGGTCTTTTTAATATGCATTCTAGATTAAGAAGTCTAGTTATTTGTTTGATCTTCAAGAAAAGTTATTATTAAACCTAGGGTTTCTAGAGATGTCCTCAATCCGATCAAATCTTAACAGCTCTAGGGTTGCTTTAAGAATCTCAGCAAACACTAAAGGAAATTAGTTCATCATCATTCTTTTCTTTTTTTTCAATTTATTTATTTTTTTTATTTTATTTAATATGAAAGATTGCAAAGAAGCAAAGAAAAAGAAACCAGAAGAGATCACAGATTAAAAGAAAACCAGAGAGATCACAAAATAAAATTAAAAATAGCAGAAAATTAAATAGAAAAAGGTAACCTTTATTCGATGAACGTCTCCCAAATACAAGCTCCTTCTTCCACAATGTGCTTGAAATAAAAATTACAACTTGCTTGAAATTTAAAGAAAATAGCTAAAAGAAAACCCTAATACGTCTCTGGATGCCCCTCTGCTGCGCCTGCAGGGATATTTATAGGTGCAGAAGGCCGAAGAGTCCTGGATAAACCTGCCCACAAAAACTGGAAACTGATCTCATCTAAATTGCCGTAAAATCCTGGTTTTTGCCGCAATTTTGCGGCAAAACTGGCTCTTCTGGCCACGCGCTTTGGCGCGTGGCCTCTCCCGATCCGTTCATCTGGGCGTTTGCTTCTGGAAGTGTGATCCTGGCTCTTCATCTTGGGATTTCGAGATAACTTAGAAATCAAGTTACCTTGATCTCAAATATCCCAAATCTTTTATCCACGAATTTCCTTCTTATCTTTGGCTTTATGCTCATCTTGCAAGAGTTTAGGATTGGGTAGAATTCTATCCTTCTCTCATCTTTAATAATTGCAAATTTAGCCCTTGTATATTTGCACTTTGACAATTGATATTTGCGCTTTTGCACCTGGGCTTCAAACATGGGCTTGGATCTGGACTTTTGGCTCTTTTAAGCTTTATTTATTATTACAATAATAATTCGAGGCCTGCACACATTAAATAACAAAATATTAATAAATGTGCATTATAATATGAATAAATGTGCAAATGTGATGGTAAATATGATGACAATTATGCATTTTTTACTACTAATTAATCACTCGGTTGGAGTCAAGCTCTATGAAACAAGTTTGGATCGAGTCGTCTTGGAGATGGAGATTAAAGAGAAGACTTGCATCCAGCTTTGTTTAGTTTTAGTGTTTTAGATCTTATGTAAAGATAGTTAGTTTTGATATGTTCAAGTATACACACACATACATACAAGTTCAATAGTTTTGGTTTCTATTTAACAGTTTTTGAAGTTCAAGAATACATATATGGTTTTCATGAATAGACAGAATCAAACAAGTTTTACATGGTTTATATGTATAGTGGATTCATACATATACATTGTCTAGTTTATATTTCTAAAAACTGATTTTGATGATTCTAGTTCATGATTTCAAATTTGTTTTTAGCTAAAACTTAGTTTTGAATTTATTGTCAAAAACATAGATATATCTTTTATATGTGTATTGGATTCTATCCATACATAATATGCTTTAAAAGTATTTCTATATCATGTTTTTGTATTTATAAAGTTTATAGAAAAATCGTATTTCCTTTAGAAGTTTGGTTTTGAAAAATACAATTTTTGGTTTAAAGATAGATTTTCATATCTCAAAAATAGTTCAAATAGTTTGTAATATGTGTTGAATTTTGGTTACACATATTTTTACTTCAAATATTTATAAGAACTTAATTTTTTGATGTTATGTGATTTTATGAGATTTTATAGGTATTTAAAAGCCTAAGTTTTCAAACCCTAAATTCCAGCCTGAGCCCACTGGCGGTTGGCCGAACGGCTGACCAAACCAGAGCTCAGTCACCAGTTGGTCGACCGATGTGCACAGATGTGCACAAAGTGCCTTGACTATGGCCCGGACGACCGGACGGTGACCGATCCAGAGAGCTTGCTCTATAGATCTGGCCCCGGTCGACCTGTTGGTCGACCGAGCCAGAGAGTTCACTTTCTAATTCTGGTCTCGGTCGACCGGGCGGTCGATTTTAAGTAAATTGCCTAGGGCGATCGACCAGGCGGTCGACCGATAGATCATTTTGACCTGTCTGGATCCCAACGACTAGTATTTCAGACCCCTAAAAAATTGGGTCTTTGGGGCTGTGATTGTTATTCATTTTTGCATATTTTACCACATCCATACCATGCATATTGTAAATAAAATGCGATTTTTTAATCTTTTTCTCTCTATTTTTGCAGGTCCATATTCTAATAGAGAAAAGGCCCAAATCCTTTTAATTATCAAGAATTAAAGGAGAATAAATCAAAGCCCAAAAGAGAGCCCAAAGGTTGAGCCCAGGATCTGGAGAAATCCACGCACCAAGTCAGACTTCCAGAAGGTCCATGTGGCTAACAACCTGTAACAAACTCGCACCAGAAATCTCAGCCTCAACGGCCAAGATTTTGCCGCGTTTCCACGGCTTTTGCCGCATTTCCACGGCAGTTACAGGGCCGTTGAGCCCGAGATTTTCTCCACCTGCCTGATTCTGGAGCCTTCTTCTCTGAGCCTATAAATAAACCATCAGGGCCTTTACAAAAACGAGAGGAGAGAGGAGAGAGGAGAGAATAGAGAAGAGATTGTATTTTGATTTTTCTCTAGGTTTTATTTCTCTTAGTCTTCTTCCTCCCTAGAAATTCTGCAAAAGAGAGATTGTGAGAGAGAGAAAGCTTGTGTAAATCAAGGTGTGATAACTTGTGAAGTAAGGTTTAATCCAATCTCCTTTCTCTACTTGAGCATTTTCTAGTACTTTACTTGCATTCTTTAATTCAAGCTTTACTTTCATTGCACTCTTATTCATGAATTGCTTTTCTTTTCTTGTAATGGCTAGTAGCTAAATTCTTCTAACATGACTAGCTAACAACTAATCTTGCTTAACTTCTAACTCTTGGGTGAATGCAAATTCTTCATCTTGCAATTGTTGAGTCTTCTTCATCCCCGATGGGTTACTTTCATGCTTGGCAATTTCTTGTTGTAATTCTCCATATGATTCATGTGTGCCTCATTTAGAGCCTTGTCTTTAGAACAAGTGCCTTGATGGAACATGGAGATGGATCACCAACCATATGCTATTTGTTGTATAACTTCTTTACTTCAATTAATGAATGTTGTATCTTCTTCCTTAGCATCCCTTGAGTGGCAACTCTTTTGATTCCACCATTGAAAGTCTATCTTGAAGGCCTATGACATCAATGAGGCTACAAGACAATTCCAAGAAGATCACCCGTCAATCAAGTGGGAAAGTAACTAGACCAACACGCAAGACAAACATATGCCGATGAATCAACATGAGGCAAGCATCACCCTAACGGAGATTAGTAAGTTAGCAAGTTAGTAATGTTAGCTAGTCATGGCCTTTCTCATCTAAAAGTCTTCTACAAGTTTTCATTCTTTTAGTATTAATTCCAAAGCAAATCTTGTTTTCGATTCTTTTCATTTTATTTCCATAGTTTTCATTTCATGTACAAACCAACCACCAATTCTTTCATTTCTTTTTCCATGTCTTTTGCATTCTTTTAAAACAAAGAAGAACCTTCGTTTTCTATCTTCACATTAAACCGTAAAGCTTCCATCGTGAGCTCTCCTTGTGGATTCGACCCGTATAGCTTGTGCTACTACGGTGATTTGGAAAGGATACATCGATCATTTTAAATACATTGTGGAGTGATCAAGCACCTAAGGTTGACTCTAAACCTTCTCTATTTTATTGAATATTTGTGCAAACTACCACACAATCCTTTTCCTAATCAAATTTTTGGCGCCGTTGCTGGGGAGAGCAATGGTTTTTGATTTCAAGTGAAGAACTAAACGAATTTTCTTTTCTGTTGCAGGTTACAGGTGAAGAAACAGAAAAATTTGCATTGCAGTGACATATAAGTGGCTCTGGGCTTCTGCTCTTGAAAGCAAAAACCAGTTGCCCTCTGAATTGCCGCGATTCCACGGCCAAAGCCGCGGATCCGCGGCAAGGAGGAGTGAACTACTGACCAAATTTCTGCAGGGTTGCTTGCGCTGAAAAATACAGCTACTGCAATACTTAAATTCTTGTATGCTTCACCTTATGCCTGCTAATAATCAACAGTAAAAAATTGGTTGCAAAGTTAAAAATTGATTAGACATTTGCATTTCTAGGCACGTGTCTTTTCAATTCATTTACTTTTACTGTTGAAGAGTGCTGGAGCAAGGTACGTGCGCATTGCATATTGACTAGAACTCACTCCTTGTTTGATTTTTATAGCTTTGAGTGAACCTTATTTGTTTATATCGTACACTTGCACCAAACTGATTTTAAGGGCACCACCTATAAATAAGATAAGGTGGGGGATTTCATCACCCTTTCCTTAACCCGAAAATCATTTTCCAAGCACTCACAATCCCTAGCTTGTAATAAAATTTGATAGACGTTGGCCCTAGGGACATCCGGACTCACTTAGGAGATTATCCTAAGGGGGAAAAGTGTTGGAAATTGACTTTTGTAAAATCAGTGTCTAGGAAAGGGATTGAGGGCCGAAAGCCCGAAGGTTGGTGGTTACTTAATTAAGGAACGTCTTTGACGGAAAACCTCCCAACAACCTTGCCCTGACCTGGCTGATTAGCTTGTGGTCAAAGTCTACACTAAACCTCCCGTGGACAGTCTAATCAGTTAGGAGTCGTCTAGGTCCAGGAATCCTAGATAGCTTGGATTGATTTTTCTTTTATTGTTTGTTATTTTCATTTTTTGTTTTTCGTTGGTGTGATCGGTGCACGTTGTTTGTGACTGTATATGCAAGAGTGGTTCCGTGATCCAATTTCTGCAAGACTTGTTAGAATTTCTACACTTGTACTTACACAACCACTTGACACAATGGAAACAACGTTTCACTTCAAGATCGATTCTATCCGATTCGCACCTCCCTGCCATCATGCATTCTTCTCCCTGAACCCAATGGAAATCACTTCGAGCTGAAACCGCAATTCATTAATACACTTCCCCGATTTCATGGTCTAGAGTCTGAGGACGCGTATTTCTTCATTCGAGAGTTTGAAGAAGTATTTTTAATGATGAGAATTTCCCAACTGACCGAGGATGCTGTTAGGTTAAGGTTCATACCGTTTGCACTGAAGGATATTGCTAAGAAATGGTTTACAATCTTCCCGTCAGTTCCATATCTTCATGGGATGATTTTGTAAAAGTCTTTCTTAAGAAATTCTATCCCATCCACAAAACTGCCCTCATGCGAAAGAATATCATGCAATTCAAGCAGGAATCACACGAACCTTTCTGGAAATATTTTGAGCATTTCAAAGACCTTCTAGCCCTATGTCCTCATCACGGCATAGAGAAATGGCGTCAATGCCAGATTATCTATGACTGTCTAGATTACCAAACGAAAACCCTCCTTGAATCCATGTGCCAAGGGAATTTTTGAAGAAAGATGAGAATCAGGGGTGGGATCTCTTTGAAGCCTTAGCTGAGAAAACGATTCAGTGGGAGTCATGCCCTGATAAACCCACTTCCACCACTTCCAGAACTGGTATGCACTCCATAGAATCCTCTATAGCTGCGGAAGCCAAGATCACACAATTGATGAAGAGGATAGAACTGCTTGAGTCAAGGGAAAATTTTGTGGTCAATCAGGTCAACCCATCACCTCTGATCAAACCAGGTTGCACCTACTGTCATGATCTCAACCATGTTTTTGAGGAGTGTCCTTTGTATCAGCCCCAATCATATCAGGAGAACACGAATGCAGCTTTTACCAGACCCCCTCACAATCCATACTCCAACACATACAATTCGGGATGGCGAAACCATCCAAATTTTTTGTGGAGTCAGTCTGGTCCTGAGCATCATAGGCCACCAATTCCACATCCATATAATGCTCAGTCTCACCCATCCAGTTTCAATCGTAATGCACCGAATTTTCATCCATCTCAAAGTCCACCACAGTCACAACCTTATCAAAGTCCACCACACTACCAATCACAATTCCAGTCTCCATATAATCAACATCCACCCCAGAATGATTCAGAAATATCAGAATTGAGGAAAATGTTAGAAACCTTTACAAAGAACTATCATCAGGATATGACTAAAGTTCAGGTCCAAATTGGGCAATTGGCTAATTCAGTAAATGAGAGACAAAAAGGACTGTTACCAAACCAGCCATTGCCAAATCCCAAACATGAAGACACGGGCCCAAGTCATTGTCATGCTATTCATACCCTGAGATCTGGAAAACGATAGACAATAAGGTTTCTAGTCAATCATCCCATCCAGTACCAAAGCCAACACCTCCTGTCCTAATGCAACCAGCTTCTGACAAACCATCCTCTAGTACAGAGCCATCCACTTCAAAAGCCAAGGGTAAAGAAAAGGTAGATGAGCAACCTTATAAGCTAGTGTACCATTTCCAAATAGGCTTACAAATCACAAGTCAAATGCTCACATGGAGAAGATAAAAGAAATGTTCAACAAGGTCCAAATCAATGTCCCTCTTCTTGATGCCATACAACAAGTGCCATCATATGCCAAATTCTTGAAGGAAATGTGCACTAAGAAGAGGAAAACACAAGTCCCTAAGAAAGTCTTCCTAGCATCAACCATCAGCGAGTTGCTCACTGGTCCAACTCCTGTAAAATACAAAGACCCAGGGAGCCCCACCATTTCATGCATCATAGGACAGACTACCATCAATAGGGCACTACTTGATTTAGGGGCCAGCATCAATCTCCTACCTTTGTCTGTGTACCAACAATTAGGGTTAGGCGATCTTCTCCCGACCCAAATGACCATACAATTGCTGATCGTTCTGTCAAGAGACCCAAGGGGGAAATTCACGATGTCCTTGTCAGAGTTGGGGAGTTCATATACCAAGTTGATTTTGTAGTCCTTGAGACACAACCTGTGTCTAATTCCAATCAAAGGGCTCAAACTCCTGTCATTTTGGGACGACCATTCCTGGCTACAGCAAATGCCATAATCAATTGCCGGAATGGATCAATGAGGTTAACCTTTGGTAACATGACTCATGAACTAAATGTCTTCCACACACAGCCTCGTAAGACAAAAGATCAAACATTCGAGGTCAGCTTTATTAAAGACAATTGTGAGGAAGTAAGTGAAGATTCACAAGATGAGTCACAATTTTGTGATTCTCTTAAAATGGAAAATCCTACTGTCCGAGTACCCTTTCAAAAGGGGAAAGTTGATTTGGATATTTTCACTTTCACTGAGCCAACTGTGACTGTATCCCAAGAGGATATAGTTCAAGAACCTCCAATTGACATATCCTTTGAAGACCTTTTCGCTGATGAGCTCATGTGTCTGGATGAGCCAACTCGGGGTAGGTTAACTGATTGTACACTTCCTAAGGAAAATGTTGACCTGAGTTTTGAAGAATTGTATGGAGAGGAGCTGAAATTTCTTAAAATTGGAAGTAATGAGATTCAGAGTGAAAGTGGTGATAAGAATTCTTTAGGGAACATTGTGGTGAAATGCGGATGAATAACAGTGAGAAATTGAAGCTGGAGATGCCTAGGGCTAAGAAAGTAATTGAAGTCGTTTCCCAACCAAGCTTGCGCAAACAAACACACTGGAACGATGGGAAACGAGCCAGGGGGAAAAGACCAAAACAATAGCCTAGGCACTGGACACACTTGTAAATATTTCTTGTAAATAATTCTTTTGCACACTTTTGTAAATAAAAAAAAGAAGAAATAAAAAAAATGAGGGACTTATGTGCTTAAAGGAGTTTCACAACTTTTCAAATTCAAAATTCCTAGGTCTCTACATCTCTTCCCTAGGGTCAAACTCATTTTCAAGATTCCATATCCCTAGGCTTGTAACTTCACTTTTAACCTAGGGCTAAAGTTGGAAATCTCATTCTACTTCCCTCCTATAAATATTCTCTTCACCTACCTCTCCTCCCTCAACGCAAATTAACCCTCAGATCTTAACTCCTCTCCTCAAGCGCCGCCTTCAATTTTTTTTCCTCTTCCACAGAAACCCTTTGTCTGCCGCATTTTCGCGACATTTGCCGCGCATCTGCGGCTTTCCTGCCACATCTGGAGCGCTGAAAAATTTCTGGCCGGTCAATTCCTTCCTCTGGTGCCAGATCCAGCACAACATCTTCCAGAATCTGTCACCTGTGCCTCTGAACACCTGATTTTTAGATTTCCCCCCACGAACTCCGGGGATGGTTTGATCTTTCATCTCTTGATCCATTGCTTTAATTTACACTATTACACATGGCCCCAAATCTGTTTGTGGAAAAAGATTTTTCAAAAATTCAGAATGATCATGGGGGGTATGGACACATATTTGTTGATCGATTACATGCATGGAATTGGTATTCTCTGGTATATGATAACAGTGAAAATGATGCATATTACTGTCCTGATTTAGTCACTATATTTTATAATGCACTCGATCATGCATCTATTAGTTATGAGACGTATCAATTCGTAGTCCATATGCCGTTAGGGGACATCTTTATCACAATTCCTCTCCTTGAGGAAATTACTAATGTCCCAAGTCACCCCCATCATAGCGACCCCCTGCCACTGATAGACTACATGACAATCATGGGGGCTCGTTGCACAGAGCAGGACCGTGGGCTCAAAGCCAACACCACCTTTAGAAATGTGCACTGCGTTGGACGCTGGATCCAACGCAACATTTTAGGGCTTGAACATGCCACATCCTTTAACAGACCAGTGTTGCAAATAATTCATGATTTGATGACTCGACAACACACGGTCTGTTTAAATAAGGCCATCTTCCACGCAATCTTTACCAATTCCTCCCGCACTCGGGGTGCCAAATATTCCCATCCCATCCTGATTACACGTCTGTGTAGGACCTTCCTACCGGACGATGTCTTTGATTCTTTTGACCGAGTGTTTGTTAATGTAGAGAGACCCACCAGTTCATATAACAGTTGTTTGCACGCAGTTTGGACACCTAGTGTCCAACCCGAAGATATACCGGTGGAGTCCTCTTCGGAGGAAAGCTTAGAGGAAGAAGATGAGCCGCAATTTTGGAGGCAGGACCCCCCATCTGATTCACGTGCCTTCATGTCCACCATCTGGCGGAGCATGAAGAAGATCTTTCGGGGGCAGGTTCGTCTTAGGAAGAAGGTAGAGGAGCAATCCTCTAGGTTGGATAGTATCGAGGGTGCGCTGAGACGATCACAGTCGGCTGGACCTAGCACCACTTCTGGTCCAAAGCGACGGAGGGAGTAGCTTCATACCTTTACCTATTTCATGCATCATTTCATCTTGCATACATTGGGGACAATGCATGAGATAGGTATGGGGGGGTAGATGCTAACCTAGGATTTTTCATTTTCTTTTTAGGCTTTTTATTTTTATTTTTAGGATTTTCACTTTCTTTTTAGGTTTTTATTTTCTTTTAGATTTTACCTTTCTTTGTAGATTTTCTATTTTCTTGTTAGATTTTACTTTTTTTTAGAAAAAAAATAAAAAAGAAAAAAAATTCTTGATCCATGTTTAAAGAATTAAACTTAACTTTAGGGATTAAGAAAGCTCTAAACTAAGATTTCTAATTATAAGTCGAAAAGAGGAGTTTTGTTAGATTTTTAGGTTAAGTAATAAAGGATTAGAAAAATTACTAGATTTTAATTCTTTCTTTAGGATATATACATTAAACATATTGAAGGATTAATCAAAGACTTTGTGACTTTATTTACATATATATATAAAAATAAATAAAAAATAATAATAATAAAAATAAATATGTATATAAATAAATAATAATTACTTAGCCACTAATTAAGCTGTTAGTCCTGCCTCAAGAAGCATTGCAAATCACGCCTAAAGGTAGCTAAGTCCTTAAATTCCTTCGTGGCCTAGTTTACTCGAGTCCTCGAACCCTAGGGATTTTTTCTCATCTGGTGCCCTAAGACCGTCAGGTTTGGGAGTCATCGGTAAGAGGCTCATTACAAGGGTAATTTAGAAAGCCTAAGGATGCTAAGGAAATGTAAATAAATAAAAAAAAATGTTATATATATTAGTAAATAAATGAACTTAGTCTAATAAAGATCCTTCATATTTATAGATGTATATATCCTAGGATTGATGCAAAATCCGGTTTTTGATCTTTTCCCTAAAAACTTAACCTAAGATGAAAACAAAACTCCAAATAGACGCTTATAAAAGGAATGACAAGTTTAGGGTAACCTGAAACCTATAACTTAAGTGAGAATCTTTAAAACATGGATCAAAATTTTCACTAACCCTTTTATTTTTCTTTATGGATTTTGTGGGTGCAATCCGCTGAAAACCCTCAGGAGACAACACTCCTCCTCTAGGGTAACCTAGAGGTTTAACGGCTTGTTGCACGTGCTCAGTGCAATCATGTCACCTACGAAAGTGGTGTAATAATCTAGTTAGGATTTTCCTTTTCTTTCTTTTTTGCTCGAGGACGAGCAAAAGCTAGGTATGGGGGTGTGATTGTTATTCATTTTTGCATATTTTACCACATCCATACCATGCATATTGTAAATAAAAATGCGATTTTTTAATCTTTTTCTCTCTATTTTTGCAGGTCCATATTCTAATAGAGAAAAGGCCCAAAATCCCTTTAATTATCAAGAATTAAAGGAGAATAAATCAAAGCCCAAAAGAGAGCCCAAAGGTTGAGCCCAGGATCTGGAGAAATCCACGCGCCAAGTCAGACTTCCAGAAGGTCCATATGGCTAACAACCTGTAACAAACTCGCACCAGAAATCTCAGCCTCAACGGCCAAGATTTTGCCGCGTTTCCATGGCTTTTTGCCGCATTTCCACGGCAGTTACAGGGCCGTTGAGCCCGAGATTTTCTCCACCTGCCTGATTCTGGAGCCTTCTTCTCTGAGCCTATAAATAGACCATCAGGGCCTTTACAAAAACGAGAGGAGAGAGGAGAGAGGAGAGAATAGAGAAGAGATTGTATTTTGATTTTTCTCTAGGTTTTATTTCTCTTAGTCTTCTTCCTCCCTAGAAATTCTGCAAAAAGAGAGATTGTGAGAGAGAGAAAGCTTGTGTAAATCAAGGTGTGACAACTTGTGAAGCAAGGTTTAATCCAATCTCCTTTCTCTACTTGAGCATTTTCTAGTACTTTACTTGCATTCTTTAATTCAAGCTTTACTTTCATTGCACTCTTATTCATGAATTGCTTTTCTTTTCTTGTAATGGCTAGTAGCTAAATTCTTCTAACATGACTAGCTAACAACTAATCTTGCTTAACTTCTAACTCTTGGGTGAATGCAAATTCTTCATCTTGCAATTGTTGAGTCTTCTTCATCCCCGATGGTTACTTTCATGCTTGGCAATTTCTTGTTGTAATTCTCCATATGATTCATGTGTGCCTCATTTAGAGCCTTGTCTTTAGAACAAGTGCCTTGATGTAACATGGAGATGGATCACCAACCATATGCTATTTGTTGTATAACTTCTTTACTTCAATTAATGAATGTTGTATCTTCTTCCTTAGCATCCCTTGAGTGGCAACTCTTTTGATTCCACCATTGAAAGTCTATCTTGAAGGCCTATGACATCAATGAGGCTACAAGACAATTCCAAGAAGATCACCCGTCAATCAAGTGGGAAAGTAACTAGACCAACACGCAAGACAAACATATGCCGATGAATCAACATGAGGCAAGCATCACTCTAACGGAGATTAGTAAGTTAGCAAGTTAGTAATGTTAGCTAGTCATGGCCTTTCTCATCTAAAAGTCTTCTACAAGTTTTCATTCTTTTAGTATTAATTCCAAAGCAAATCTTGTTTTCGATTCTTTTCATTTTATTTCCATAGTTTTCATTTCATGTACAAACCAACCACCAATTCTTTCATTTCTTTTTCCATGTCTTTTGCATTCTTTTAAAACAAAGAAGAACCTTCGTTTTCTATCTTCACATTAAACCGTAAAGCTTCCATCGTGAGCTCTCCTTGTGGATTCGACCCGTATAGCTTGTGCTACTACGGTGATTTGAAAAGGATACATCGATCATTTTAAATACATTGTGGAGTGATCAAGCACCTAAGGTTGACTCTAAACCTTCTCTATTTTATTGAATATTTGTGCAAACTACCACACAATCCTTTTCCTAATCAGGCTGTTCCCCTAAGATGTTCAAGAGCAAAATTTCTCATCTTTTCAAGTGTTTTTAGCAAGTTTTAAAAAGAAGTTTTTGTGTTAAAAATTCTCTATCTTTATTTGTTTCAAAGTTTTTGGAAAATAAAAAGAAAACAAGTTTTTGGATGCTAGTTCTTGTCCAAAAATTTTTATATCTTATCTAGAGTTTTTCCCGAGTATTTTTTTTGTGTTTTCTTTTTCAAAACACTTTGTTTTCTCACACTTGAGTAATCTATTCAAAATCTATCTTTAGGGTCTTTGTATTGTGAGAAAAATTATTTGTGATCTTTCAAGCTCACCAAGAGAGAGTTTGTGATCATTAGATCACTGATCGAGGAAAACCGCGCACGAAAAGTGTATGTTTTGAAATCGATATTTAAAGTGTGTGTGCTTTGGCTTTCTCGATACTTCCGTTATAGCATAGAGGCTAAAACAAGTTGAATCCACAAGGACGGGAGGCGATAGAAGCTTTACCGGAATGTTCACGTGTGTGTTAAAAGTTCTTCAATGTTTTAAAGAATGAAAAGAAAGGAAAATAAAGAATGGAAAGAGAAGAGTACGGTGAAACACGAAAAAGTGGGAAACATAGAACAGATTATATTTGTGATTTTTTGTATATTTCTGAAACAAAGTGAAAAGAAAGAAAACCTATGGCTACTAACTACTTATGGCTCCACTAATCATACTAACTTCTTAGTGATAGTTGCCTCACATGTATTCTTAGCAATCACTAGTCCTTAGTTCAAGAGTATTTCAAAGCATGACCCATATGTAATTCATCACATCCAAACACAACAAAATAAGAGCAAGCTACACTTAAACCATCAAAACTAAACAAGAGTAAGCATGGAGTAAAGTAATGTTAGCTTGTTAGAGAGTTATGAAGTTAGAGTGTTAGATCCATCATCATGAGCCATCAATGGCTCTTGCAAGAGCGAGATCAAGTAGTGCCTATTAGATTCATGTGGATTATCAAATAAGAAGTTAGCAAGTTAGTGGTTAGTAGTTAGTTTCCATGAGAGAAAATTAGCTTAACATATAAAATGAGTTAGGGAGAAGAGAATAAAGAGAGGTAAAGAGAGAACCTTTCATAGATTGTCACCTTCTATTATAAGAACTCTTGCTTTCCAACCATATACCACTCTCTCTCCTATTTATAAGAAATGAAAAATACAAAGAAAGAAGAAGAACTAACCTAAACTAAACTACCCTAAACTACAACATAGAGAAGAAACTACCCTAACTCTCTGTATATCTCCAACTGAAGAACCCCAGGGGGTATATAGACACCAGGGGAAAGGAAGCCAGGGGGACAACCCCTGGCCCAAAGCACGGGCGCGACCGCGCCCGTACGGCAGCGAAAACGCGGCCCGGGCCGTTTTTTCGCAGCTCTTCTAGAGCCACGTGCGCGGCGCCTGTTGCTGCATGTTGTCAAGTTTGTCCCCTGTCAGTTGGATGTCCCGGTTCGTGGTTGTAGGCCCCTGATTTTGACGAATCAGCTCTTCAAAGTCAATGCCTATATTATAGGCCTTTAATCACCCATTAAATGATGATTTAGAGTCTTCTTCTTCATTGCACACCATGGACCTAGAAACATGTAAGAGAGGTGTTATTAGCAGAATTTAATATTAATAAATGTGAAGATGTGGTATGAAATATGCAGTTTTGGAGACTAATCAATCTCCAAGTGTATTTTACTTTGCTTTGTGCTTAGCTAAGTGTCCACCTCTTGTGTAAAGGTTTTGTGTTTGAGAGAGAGAGGAGTTGTGTACTCCCGGTTGTATTTGTAATTTCGTGGTGGAGGTCCCTTTGTGGAAGGTCCTGTGTGGACAAAATGAAAATCTTTATCTGTGAAGGCGGGGACATAGAACAGTGACTCGAACCTCAAAACATATCCTTGTGTTTGTGTTTAGACTTTCTCTCTAACTCTCTCTCTCTCTTTATATCTTGCATTACTTTACATTGTTCATATTCATATACTTGATATTGTTTGTATGCCCACACTTGTGTTTAACCAAGAGAGCTCCTAATAGTACCTCAACTCTTAATTTAGAGGAATCTAGATGAGTAGTTCCAGAGCAGGCTCACTCTTGATTACACATAGTGTGTTAGCAACTAAGTTTCAAATTTCGCATCATTTGTCCTAGATTAGCTTGTACATCTATTCACCCTCCCTCTAGCTTTACTTGCAGTTGGTATCAGAGCCTCCGCTTCCGATATTCGGTTTAACCACCTAGGAGTGTGATATTTGGATAGCTAATCTAGATTTATTTTGCACACATATTTGTTTATACTCATAGACTATCTTGCCCCTCCCATGTATGTTGTTTCCAACATTGACATATGAAAATTCAAAATGAGTAGATATCTCAAAGCCCTAGGATTGCATGTTTACCTTGCCACTACTAAGAAATCCTATCATGCTAATGACAAGCATATAGAGGCCATTACAGAAGCATTGCATGCACTTAAGCAAACATTAATCAAAGAACAATTTTTTATGATTTCTCATTGTGATTACACTTTTGCAGTGTGAAACACATTGACCTCTTCTGAAATACAAACGACAAACTATGTGGAGAAGGAACCTATGGTGGATGAGTCCGACGAAGCTTGCTATATGGTCCAAGGGAATGACTCCCTTGAGGTAACTTCGGACACTCAACTAGATGATTATACTAGTTCTTCATGTGATAACAATGCTATAAATGCTCATGCTTTAAACGAAGAACTATCCATATTTTGTGAAAACTTACTTTCAAAGTACAAAGCTTTGAAAACTAAGAGTTTCGATTTAAAAAAAGAAAATAAGAATTTGTTTTCTAAACTAAACATAATTTTGAAAGAGAGGGTTGAGGTTTCAAATGAAAGGGATTCATTAAAAACTCAACTTGACCTTGCTTTAAAAAAAATGAGTTTTTAAGGAATAAAATAATTTTGATCATGGTTTGAAGAAAAATGAGATTTTGTCTTCAAAACTTGATTTTGTTTTAAAAGAAAATGATTTTTTGAAAAATAAAATTATTTTGATTCAAAAGAATTGGAATTTGTTTCAAAGGAAAACATTCTTTGAAAAATGATCTTATTTCTCATTCTTGTCATGATTCTGTTGTTATACCTCCTATTGATAAGAATGTTTGCTCCACTTCTTCTTCAATCATTAAAAATGATATTTTTACTTTGAAGAAGAGTGAAGATTATTTGGGCTCCACTTTGAGCCAATGTGTCATGAATCACATACGATTGGAATCTATGTTTTATAAGAAATATGCTCCACATATTCATGCATACAAACCATGGCATATACATGCTCATCATGCTCACACATATTATTTGTATGCTAATGTGTATACTTGTACATATTGTGGACGTATGGGCCACCTTGTAAAATTTTGTTATGATAAAATAAATATTTCAAATTTTACAAATAAGTTTGTTTGGGTTAGGAAATGTGCTAACCCCCATGGACCCAAGAAAGTGTGGGTACCAAAAGGCACTCCTACTTTATTTGATGTAGGTGTGGGCTCTCACATGACATGAGAGTGTTGGTGCCTTGATGGGTGCCTTGATGGGTGCGATCCGAGCCTAAATATCATATTATTGAATGCATCACTTTTAAGGGATGTTTGGTGGAAGGACCACCATAGTTTGAAGACCTAGAGATTGGTTCATTGATTTTGGTAACTATCTCTAACTCCTATTTTTGTTTACATGCTTTATAATTAATAATTTTTAGCATGTCACGTTTTAATACTCATTATCTTAAATGCAATGCTTTTTAGACATGTGATATACATAGATAGTCTTTAAGATACACCCATATTCACATAGACTTATACTTTTGTGTTCTCACTATAATTTAACTACCATGTATATCCTATCTCTAAAACACGTGCATTTAACCTAATGATCATATTTGTTTATGGTTTTGCACTTTATGTTAATTACATGTTTAGATGTAACTTTTATTAAAACATGTGTTTGCACTTGTATAACTAGTGAGCCACATTTGATTATTATATGTTTGAGATTTATTGCTCATTTATACTCATTAGATGTACTTATATAATCTTGTTTTCATGATTCTTGCATTTATACTTGTTTTCCATATTTTTGTACATGTTTAGCTTCATGTATATGTTAATTTTGTCTAAAACTAATAGATATATATGTATATCCTAAAGTCACTTATTTTCATGCAAAATTCTATTTTGGACTTGTTTGTGTTTGAGATATGTATGTATACTTTTAGTTTCGACAAAACATACATATACCTTGAAGCTTATTTAGTTTTTGATAAAAATAGAATTTCTTGAGTTTTGATGATTTCATTTTTTAAAGAATTTCAATTGAACTTCATTGCCTAACTCTATGATTTTGTTCATTACATAATTCTTCCACTCTATGTTTGGTGTTTACTCGTGATTTTGTTTCATGAGCCTATATGTACTTTATTGCTATTTGAGTATCGATGATCGTGTAATTTTCAAGTTTTCATGGATACATTCATGTTTTATTCTTTACTTGAAAGATTTCGAACTAATTTTAAAAATTACTTTAAATTAGTTCATTATTCCTCAATTGGTAGAGTTTTCAAATATGTTAAAATATCTTCAATTCATATTTTTGAAAACCCCTACCTTCTAAGGGTGGTTGGATGGGCGACCATACCTTGTATGCTCATTGAAAATCTATTTAAACATGTGCATGTAAGGGAGGTAGTTATTAGATATACATAATTTTTAAATAAAATATATTTTATATACTCATGTTTTCTATGTATGGATCATATCTAAATTAACATTATATTCCTCTGATACATACATATATATGTTTTCTTGTACTTTAAATATATGTGCCATATATTTTTAGCACAAATTATTTTTTAGTAAGCTTGATCTAGTCCTTAATGTCAATTGTTTTTCAATTGGTATCATGTATAAGCTTATACATTATTTTTATTGGCATTTCATGAAGGAGGAGAAAAATTCTTGTTTTATCTTTCAATTGGTTTTATTTTCTATTGGTATCTTACTCCTACTCTTTATGATGAAAAATACTTTATTTTAGTATATGCTAACATTTTCAATATTGGTATCAATAATCTTAAATTGGTATTATTCTCAATTTGATATCTTTATTGCAATAACTAATGCATATGAATGAAACAATAAAAAGATTGGTTTTAGTATTTACCTAAAATATATTGGTTTTTTACTTTCAATTAATATCATGTCCTTCTAGTGGCATAAAAAGATTGTTTCATTTCAATTAGTAAAAAGATTGTTTCTTTTAATTGGCTCTTTCAATTGATTGTTTTTATTGGTATCAAAATTTTTGTTTTAAAAAATGTTTATTGGTACTGTTTATTTGTCCTCACCCCTTTGTTGATGATTGATAAAAAGGAGGTGAGAGATTTAGGATTATATTTGCATATTTTATTATGTGTTTATACATGTATATTATTATTTTTATTTGGTATCTTGAGCCACATTGATTATCTTTATGTGTTTATTGATTATGCATAAGTTAAGGGGGAGCTTCTATGAAGCCTATCCTTAATGAATGCATATATAACCTTATAAGTTTTGTCATCATCAAAAAGGGAGAGATTGTTGGCCCAGAGGCCTTTCACCTTAGTTTTGATGATGACTAACTTATGAAGGTTAGTTTACTAATGATCTTGTATTTATATAGTTTCAGTTATTGATCAAGATCTTAGTGAGTGTTTAGCTTCAACAAAGGATTCAAAACCAGTTTGGAGCTAACACGTGTAGATTCAAGAGCTCACGCATTAAGATCGCATCTATCACTCGGTTGGAATCAAGCTTTATGGATCAAGTTTGAATCGAGTCGTCTTGGAGATAAAATCGAAGAGAAGACTTATATCTGGGTTTGTTTAGTTTTAGAGTTTACATCTTGTGTAAAGATAGATAGTTTTGATATGCTCAAGTACACACACACACAAGTTCAATAGTTTTGGTTTCGGTTTAACCGTTTTTGAATTTCAAGAATACATATATGATTTTCATGAATAGATAGAATCAAAACAAGTTTTACATGGTTTATATATATAGTGGATTCATCCATATATATTGTTTAGTTCATATTATCTAAAAACTTATTTTGATGATTCTAGTTCATGGTTTCAAGTTTTATTTTAACAAAACTTAGTTTTGAATTTATTATCAAAAACATAGATACATCTTTTATATGTGTATTGGATTCTATTCATACACGATATGCTTTAAAAGTGTTTCTATATCATATTTTTGTATTTATACAAGTTTATAGAAAAATCGTATTTTTCTTTAGAAGTTTGGTTTTGGAAAATACCGTTTTTGGTTTAAAGCTAAATTTTCATACCTCAAAAATAATTCAAATAGTTTGTAATATGTGTTGAATTTTGGTCACACATATTTGTACATTAAATATTTATAAGAAATTATTTTTGTAGATTTTATGTGATTTTATGAGATTTAAAAGCTTAAGGTTTCAAACCCTAAATCCCACCCTGAGCCTACTGCGATCGACCGACCAGTCGATCGGACCAGAGCTCGGTCGACCGGTCTGCACAAACATGCACAAAATGCCTGGGCCATGGGTCGATTGACCGGACGGTTGACAGATCCAGAGAGCTTGCTCTCTGGATCTGGCCCCGGTCGACCGGTCGGTCGACCGAGCCAGAGAATTCACTCTCTGGTTCTGGCCTCGGTCGACCAGGTAGTTGACTGTTAGGCAAATTGCCTGGGCGGTCGACTGAACGGTCGACTGGTCGCCCCAACAGTCAGAAATCTGACCGTTGGCTGGTCGATCGGGCGGTCGACTGACAGGTCATTTCTAACCTGTTCTGGACCCCAACTGCTAATTTTTCAGACCCCTATAAAAATGGGTCTTTGGGGGCTATTTCTCATAAGATTTTCAAGAACAAAATTTCTCATCTTTCAAGTGTTTTCAGCAAGTTTTAAAAAAAAGTTTTTGTGCTAAAAATTCTCTATCTTTATTTGTTTCAAAGTTTTTGAAAAATCAAAAGAAAACAAGTTTTGGGGTTCTAGTTCTTGTCCAAAATTTCTATATCTTATTAGAGTTTTTCCCAAATATTTTCTTTGCGTATTCTGTTTCAAAATACTTTATTTCTAACACTTGAGCAATCAATTCAAATCTATCTTTAGGATCTTTGTATTGCGAGAAAACTTGTTTGTGATCTTTCAAGATATCCAAGAGAGAGTTTGTGATCATTGGATCACCAAGTGTATTTTACTTTGCTTTGTGCTTGACTAAGTGCCCACCTCTTGTGTAGAGATTTTGTATTTGAGAGAGAAAAATTGTGTACTCCCTGTTGTATTTGTAATTCCTTGATGGAGATCCCTTTGTGGAAGGTCCTGTGTGGACAAAGTGAAAATCCTTCTATGTGAAGGAGGGGACGTAGAATAGTGACTCGAACCTCGAAACATATTCTTGTGTTTGTGTTCGGACTTTCTCTCTAACTCTCTCTCTTTATATCTTGCATTGCTTTACATTATTCATATTCATATGCTTGATATTGTTTGTGCCTGACTTGTGTTCAACCAAGAGAGCTTCTAATAGCATCTCAACTCTTAGTTTAGAGGAATTTAGAGGAACAGTTCCAGAGCGCTTCACGGGAATTCAGGCTCACTCTTGGTTACACACAGTGTGTTACCTATTAAGTTTTAAATTCAGCATCATTTGTCCTATATTAGCCTGTACACCTATTCACCCCCTCTAGGTGTACTTACAGTATTAACTCATGATTAAATAAAATGGGTGTTACACCGATTCCATTTATTAAGGCTGCGGATGCGTAGCTCTCGTTTCCACAATTATAACGGCTCGAGAATCGTCCGAATCTGGATCCGGATTTCTCCAAATGAATTGGAATTCATTTCACACCAATAATAAATTCAAATATCACATCAATTTCTAAAAATCTCATTAATTCAATATTAACATATTAATCTATGGTTTAATCACCTGGGTATTACACCCCAGCTCTAGCAAGCGAAAGAGTGGGGGCATTTGTAATGGTAAAAAATTGACCCTCATCAAGACGTTACACGTGCCTACGCAACTGAAGGCCTCCCATCGAGATGCTCACAGCTCATGATCTGTCACGGTGCCCCGCCACTACACATCATCCCAGAATCACTCCAAACCGCTCCTATGTCAACATGTCAAAGACATTGCCTTCTAGACAAGCTCTACTAGCCATCCCGGAGCTACCTCATGTTCTAAAGACATCACCTTTCGGAGTCACACGCAGTCCAAGATTCTCAACTTCACCTTGAAAGTCTCCAATAGCTACCACCGAGATCTCCGCTTACAATTTTACCCATTTTTCCTCTCTTACATTGAAGATGTATAATGCCCCTACATTCAAGGCAGACGATTATAAATAATGAAGAGATTCCCTGCATGCATTCCCAACAGTCCAGCACTCATAATCACAACCGTCACAACAAATCCGACAGAAAGGTCATGCACTTACATGAACATCACAAGCTCCCATTCACCACCAACAACTCAGTACAAAAGGACCATCGTCTCCAGCGAAAAGGGGGACCCCGGGAATCCTCTAAGAAGGCCTCCATGGGTCCTTTCTCTAGACTTAACACACAGACCCCACTCATACCTCCTCAGTCAACCTTGATTCAGAGACACTCCAAACAATTCCTGTAATTCTTGTAAATTGACAAATTATAGTTGACCTTCCTCCTCTCCCCGTGATTTTGCCGGTTTGAATTTTCACATAAAAATCCTGCATCTCTGTCTCTTTTCTGTGTTGTAATCACCGCTCTACACTTGCACTCTAAATTTTCTCTCTTGTGATACCGTCTGATCATTCACAACGAAAAGTCTCCACCACACCATCCAGACAATTATACATCATAGCATTATTGCACATGTGTCTCCACGCATCACTGAAAAACACAACCATCTTCTGCAAGTTACATACATATGCAGCGACAACGAGCCTTACCTTCTTGATTTAATCTGCACGTGCATGGTCTAATCTCATTTGACTAATGAAAGTTAAAACTGAGTAATCAGGCAACACATTGGATAATTGACTTCCCTCAACCTAAATTCAATTTGAGGTCAACGGTCAAAACCCCACCGCGGTGGAGCAGATCCCGACAAAACCAACGGCCTGCGGAGCTCCGCAAGCTCCAAAACCCAAGCTGGATGCGTAACACAAATCAACACGAGCAACCCACAGTGGCACAAGCCGTAATTCCCCCAAACCCCAGGGGCTTTCCTCCCAACCGACCTCCCCAACTTTTACGCCTCGCTAAAGGACAGGGAGCAGGTCAGTGGTAGGCAAAAGGCGGGCCTCCAACGTCCCTCTAATCCCTTTAAATCCGCTATTTTTTCCCATTTAAAAAATTAGATATTATTAAAAAAGTCGTATTTTCCTTTCTCAACTCTGCCCGTTTCTTTATCAAACAATTTCCCCGTGATGGACGCCCTGAAAAAAAAAAAAAAAAAAAAAATCCAAAAACCCAACCGCATATTTCGATTTTCGTGGCTCCCTTGATTAAAATATTCCTCCCCTTCTCAAATTCAAAAAATATACGTCCTCCCCCTTTATTGTCATTTATTAATACTGTATATTGTAATTTATTGCTAATTGCTAATATATCTTTTAATTTTTTTTCTTTTTTTTTCCACCTCTTTTTCATTTCTTCTTTGCTTTCTCTCTTTCCATCTTCCAAAGTTTGTTTCTCTCTCCTTCCGTTTCCAACCGCGGTGGTGGGTTCCCGACACCGCCCGAGCCGGTTTTCCGACCGCGAGAGGAGAAATCGGAGCGAATCAAAGACCCAAAAACCACCGACAAAAGGAAAATTCCGTCTTTGTCCCTCATGGAGCCCCCTCACTCGAGCTCGCCTGATCGTGGGAGCTCGATCGAAACCTAGAGCGCTTCAACGGCGAAGTCCGACGGCAAAGACGCTTTCTTGCAGTCTGTTGACGGCCGATCTGTTGTCTGTGTTTTGTGAAAGAGATCTTTTTTAGGGTTTTAGGGTTTATCTATGTGTAATGGAGGGAAGGGAAGGGGCAAGTACCGGAGCAGCGGCGGTGAGGGAGACGGCAGAGGAGATGAGGTCGGAGAATACTAGCGACGCGACTCCCCCGCCGCAGCAGTCGCCGTCTGTTCCGGCGTCTACTGCGACTACTACGGCGTCGTCCGCTCCGCCCGTGGTGACGGTGGGCGTCACGGTGGCCCCGGTGGTTGTTCCCGCGGCGGGGACAGCGGCGGCGCCGGGCGATCCGGTGAGGAAGAAGAGGGGGAGGCCGAGGAAGTACGGGCCCGACGGGAGCGTGGTGTCTCGGCCGCTGAATCCGATGCCGATCTCCGCGTCGCTACCGGCGGGGGAGTTTCCGGCGGCGGCCGCGGCCATGAAGCAACGGGGCAGAGGGCGGCCAGTTGGTCTCGTCAGCAGCAAGCACCAGCAGCCCAGGATCGAGTTTGAGAGTTTAGGTAATTTTTGCCAGGAACCCCCAAGCTTTTAAATTTTTTTGCGTAAATCATTTTCTGTTGGAATTCTGTTAGCTGATGTGTTAATGTGTGGTTGGTGGAATGGTTTTTGTGTGGTGCGAATCTGTTGATGTTGTCTCTTTCATTATCAGTTGCTGCCACTCTCTTCTTCTCTTACATCCTATTTGGATTTGTTCCGTAGCTTTCAACTTGTTGGGCGTTTGGATATAAGTGATGGTTGTGGTTGTTGTTGTTGTTGTTGTTGGAATTCTGAGTTGTGGGACCACTGGATGAGGGTAGGGTTTCATTCTTCAGATCTGCTGTGATGAAATGGGGTTGGTTCTTGTAAGAAAAAGGCAATCTTTGGTGGGGTTAGCTTGGGGATTTGGGAATCTGAATCTTGTTGAGTCGCTTTTTGGCAACCCTTGGAGTGTTGTTGTGAATATGCCTGAACAGGAGATTAGGGGCTAATATTTGTTTTGATCATCCTTGGAAATCTGTCATTGGGCTAGGATTAGAATTCTTGATGCCCCACTTTATGGCATATTGGAGACCGATTTAGTTGGAAACTTGCTTGTCTTCGACTATAATTTAGTTATGGAATGGTTGCTGATGTCGTTTTTATCCCTGATGTGTCCTTTGATAATGCGAAATGTGACAGCCTTCACCATCTTTCAAATCCTTAAGTTACTTCGTATGTCGGATTTCTGTAGGTTGTAACCGAATCTTACTTTGCTTCCAATGGTTTTTTGCTTTCTCATCACTTCGAACAGTTTTTTGTAGGCTAAGATTTCTTCTTTTACATTTTGTTTTAGTTAGAGAATATGATTTTTTTTTTTTCCCCGGAGGGGGGGAGGGGGAGGGGGTGTTGATTCTTAATAATTTTTCCTGTTATATCAAGTGGGGCCACTGATGGTTACGACTACAACATGTTTGCTTATTCTCCTTGGGGTATTTAATATTTATTGCAGGTGAAATGGTAGCATGCGCTGCTGGTGCCAATTTCACGCCACATATTATCACTGTTGCAGCTGGTGAGGTATGGCTTGCTTAAATTTGAATGACCCTATCTCTTTTTATACTGTATTTTTTGTATTAATGATCAAAATATTTATTTTCTGCTCTTGTTACTTAAACTTCTATTATATAAATTTGAATCACCTTAGGGTGTGTTTGGATTCATGAAAGTGGGAGGAAATAGGCCACTTCTCTTGTCTGTTTTGAACCGGAAATGAGAAATGAGTAAACCCCTTTTCCTTTTCCTTTTCCTTTTTCCTTTTTACACCTCCCTTTTACATTATCATTTTTCCACTTTTAGAGTGCTACAGTTAATTTTGTGGTCATGTACATCTCACTTATAATAAGTTGTAACTCAAAACAGTTAATTTTGATGCATGTAAATCTCACTTGCGGTCCAATAAGTACAAAAATATTTTTCAGAATTAATATTTAATTTAATAGTATTTTGTAGTCAACTTTGTGGTCAACATTTTCACTTTCACTTTTACATTACTAACCAAATACCGAAAAATATAATATACTTTTCACTTACACTTTTACATTACAACCAAACATCGGAAATGGAAATTGTACAAATCCCAATTTTTCACTTAATTTTCACATTTCCCATCCTCATTTCCCACTTCCACCTTTTCCTCCCACTTCCATCAAACCAAACAGGCCCTTAGAAAATCAATACTTATGTGGAAACAAGAACAGTAATTTAAGTATCATTCCAAAGCCTCTTTGTCTTCATCTTAAGTTTAAGTTGTTTGGTCATGACATGTATCTATTGCATATTGCTGCTTGCTGGTTTTGTCACTCATTAGCTTTGAATAGTTTATCAGGTACGTTAGGTGTTTACAAGCTATTTGAATAGTTTAAAAAAAATCTAATAGATACTGCCGCATTAACAAGAGTTACCGTTTTTTAATACAATACTACCTCTTTCATGCACTACACCAATTGCTTATTTTTCATTTACCGCAATTGGAGTTATAGCTGCAAGTTGCCAAACTGTCATGTATGTACTCTTATCTGCGGGAGTAAAAGCTGCATGCAATTAGAGGGCTATAGTGTGGCTTCAGCTACATCAAACCAAATAGCTACTTAAAAAGTTATGCTAGAAATTTGGAATGTTGAGTATGTTCAGAGTTGAGGCATGCTATCATAGACTCTAGCGATATACGGTTAAAATCTAAGATTTCTGGTTCTGTTGACTTGTTTGACAACTTTTAATTAGTTTACAATTTGGCTTAATGGCTTTCTTTCTTGGGGCAGTCATAATTACAAAAAAACCATTTAAGAATTGTCATGTCATAGAGAATTTTTTTCAGGAACTTGTTGGAAGTGGATTGATGTAGCTGACCTCAAGACTTTGGACAAAAAACCTATGCTATTGTCTCTGTTTCTATGAGTTTATTTAAGCAGCTTGGGCATGAGATTGTGCTATTAGATGGTAAAGATAAAGGTAATAGGCCTTTAATTGTAGATGATTCTTATGTCTTCTTTCCTTTTACCCCCAAAATATTTACGCATATGAACTCAAGGGGCACCAATCTACTGTATGACAAACTTTATCATCCACTCTCTTGGTTTTATCAATATAATTCCCTTGAGATATCTTAGAATCAGCATATATAGTGTTAGACTCACACACATTTCTAATTACCTAATTGAAAGGTAAAAACTCACACACTTCACTAATTACCCAAGCCAATCCTCGCTCAACAACTACGGGAATCGAACCTGGAATTTCTCTCTTATAGAAAGGAGGAGCATTATCGGAGATCCCTAATATTTTGTGTTGGCAACATGAATTCTTTTTCTCCACTTACCTCATTAAGGGTATCTCCTCTCTAATATTTTGAAATCTAAATTGTAATACATTTTGATGATTTACTTTGCTTTCAGTATTTAGAACACCGTATAGCCCCTGATTTGGGAGTTGGCTCTGGTAACTTTTTTTATTTTTGCACTTGTAAAAATTGGGTTTCTTTTAGGAAGATAGGGTTCTGATTGACGTGATTGATATAAATATTTAACTTAATTTCAATGATCTAGGTAGGCTACAGTTTAAGCAACACCATGAGGCCCTTGATTTAGATTTTGGTTTCTTCTTCTGGTTAGAGTTTAGATTCAAAATACGCAGTTATAGTTGATTATTATGTTTCGCGTAAAAACATGAACCTATGGTTTCAGATGGAATTGTAATTGTGCCTGATATTTGACAACCAAATGATTTTAAGACTGAAGAGAGGTAAGACATGTATTTGTTGGAGTACAGATTGGCGGAGAGTAGAATCAGTTTCAGGGATATTCACAAAAGAATCTACTATAGTTCCAAAAGAAATGTAGTACTGTTGTAACTTAAATGATATGCTATGACACCAATTGTTACTCCCATGATCGACATTTGCATAACTTGACAATATGATCAGTATTTGTAAAAGAAAACTATTGTAAAGCAAACTAGCATTACCTAGACAAAAGAGTAATAAGAAAGAATATGAGGATTTAATGTGGTTTGACCCAAACTTGGCCTACGTACATGGGGAGAGAACTTGAGAGAGCTTTATTAATAACTTGGTATAAAGAGATCTAATCTTTCTCTTGATGCAACAAGAGTAGTCACCTTCCTCCTTAATTTAGACTTAGATTACAAAAGTATTATCTTATCTTTATGCACCTTTACCTTACTTCTCTCTTTGTTTGGCTTCCTTCTGATCTCTGATCGAGCCACACCTGCACACATAAAAATACAGAAGTTTAGAATAGTGCTAGGTCCTCAATGCTACCGTGTAGCTTAGGGCTAACGGGTCGTGATCCACAGGTAGGGACAACGATGGAAGCGTTGTGTAAGTCTTCTTCCTAAGTTACTACACCGGTTAAAGATCTTTGTTTTAAAAGAAAAGAAAATAAAAATAGTTAAAGCTAATCTAAGTTAAAAGAAATTTAAAGAAGAAGATGGGTTTGTTGTTTAGATTACTAAGTTAAAAGAAAGGAAATAAACAAGAAAAGAAAGAACATAACTTGGAGTAATTAAAGGAAAGCAAACAGTCAATTAAGTTGAGTAACGATGAAGAGAAGTGAGATAGTTCCATTGACTGTCACTCTCAATATAACTATCTTTAAGAAAGATGATATCTAGTATCACTTTAAAGATAATTCTTCCTCTCTTATCAGTCATGAAACTCTCCCTAATCCAAGTTATAAAGGAAGCATGATTAAAAAGAAAGCATAAAGGAAGCAGATAAAAGTAAATAAAGCAAATAAAGTAAACAAAAAAACTAAATTGAAAAGAACAGAAGAACCTTTATTGAAGCTGTCACCATCAATTACAAGCACTCCATCTTCTCTCTACAATCCTCTCTCAAACTGAAAATACAATGGACAAAGAAGAATCCTAACTCTAAAACTTTCTCTAGAGTTGTGCTGTAGAGTCCTCCCCTCTGGAATTGTGCTGAGAAGATGTAATTTTCCTTATGCTTACCCTTCTATTTATATTAGTAGAAGTCAACCATCTTTAGAACTTGAATTTGAACTTTGGATATTAAGATAATATCCAGTCTCTTGACTTGAGGAGCAAGCTATTATCAATTTCTGAATTTGAATCCTCCCATTATCTTCAAACTTGATTTGATTTATCCAGAATTTTATGTGAAAATTCAATTCTGAATTGATCTGCAGCTAGTCGGCGTGTTGATTACTGAATATGACTTATCAAACGACAGAATTGGAAACAGTGATCAACATAAGAATTATAGCTCTTTAAATCCTCTTTCTAGAGCATCTTAAATCATCACATTTAAGTTTCTATAACGAAAATTATGCTCAAAATGCTAAAAGGTACCCAGTCTGAATTCAAATTTAAATTGATTTAGAACTCCAAATTTAATTAGAGTTTTCTCCTTATCTCCAAATATGATTGTTTCATTTCATCTGTTGATCTTCTCTCTATCCATTTATCTTCAACGAGCCTAAAAAATTCGTTTTTCTTTTGTATTTTGATGGTATTATTTTATCTGATATATCTGGTTTTCAAATAAGATGGCTTTTAGAGCCTTTGGTTTTGGATCGATCTTTGTTGATTTGCTTTATGTTCAGTTGATGATTTAAATCTTCTCAAGAATTTAATTTATTTGGTTAGGATTTGTGCTTATCTCCTCTCTGTCATATCCTGCATGAATTTAGACATTAAGACAAGTGAGTTGTAAGAATTATTACAGAATAAATGTAAGAATGCAGTTACAATTATGCAATATATATGTTCAACATACCCCCACACTTATCTTTTGCTCGTCCTTGAGCAAAATAAAGAGAGAAAAATTAAACTGACCTAACCTAAATCACTATCGTAGGAATCACGGTTGCACTTAGCACGTGCAACAAACTGTTAAACGTTAACCTAGAGGACGAGTTTTGTCTTGTGAGGGTTTTCAGTGGATTTACACCCACAAAATCTAAAAAGAAATAAATTGTTAGTATTTTCGAAAATGCATTTTGAAAAGAAGCGAAAATATTTTAAGTGTTTTTACAAGAATTAAGCAATTTATAAGTTATAGGAGCACCGGACTATTCATCTCTAGACTTGGTTTCTATTCAAAGATTTGTTATCAATCAAGGTCAGGAATAAAATTATATTCTCATCTAGTCTATTATTTTACCCTAAATCATATGCACTTTGTGACCGTGAAAATTTTTGACTCGGAATTCTTCAACTTACTCTTATGCTATATATTTTTTATTTTTTTACATTTATGGCGGTAATATCTCTTAGCTCTATTTGGCTTTCTAATTCGCCCATGTAACGAGCTTTACCTAAACCGGGCGGTTTAAGGGCACCGGGTGGGAAAACACCCGAAGGACTTAGGACTCGAGCAAATAAGACCTTAAAACTAAGCATTTTTATTTATATGAACCACTTTTAGGCGTGAATACTTTTGCTTTGTGAGGCACAAATGCCCAACTTAATTAGAAGATTTTTTATATAGTAAATATATATATATATATATATATATATATATATATATATATATATATATATATATATATATATATATAAGGCATAAGAATCTTTGTTTAGAACCCTAAGTATGTAAGTGTCTAAAGTATGCATATTTCATTAAGGTAAAAATCAAGACTAAATTACTTTTTCAATTTTTCTTCCTAACCTCAAAATCAAACAAATAATTTTATTTTGACCAAGTATAAGAAATTTTAATTATGATTCTCTTATTCTTTAAAATTAACTTAATTTCTTAAAAAATAAGTCAAAGTATTATTTTTCTTTTCAAAAAGTTTTTTTAATCTATTAGTAAAACCTATGTTAGTATGTTAGTAAACCCTCTCTCACACCTAACTCATGCATTGTCCTCAATGTATGAATAAAATGCAAAAATACATAAAAAAGGAGAAAGGGAAGGAAAATTGTTACCACAAGGTGGAGGTCTCAGTGGTGGTCTCATTAGGCCAAGCATTTTTGCCCAATCTAGATGTTGTGGATTTTCATGGAACTAACCTTTCATGACCTCTTTCCTATTAACATTTTTATATTCCCCAATATAAATAGATTATGCAAGATCCTAGCATGAAAATTTTTCTAGTTATATGACCAATCTTGGGATATCATCACATAGTTATATTGTTCTAAACCTTGGTCCAATAATGGAATGTGGTTTTGTGGAATAGATGATTTGGGCTCATCAATGAAAGGAATAGGAACTGATACTGACGGGATTAAAACTCAAATCAAGTTTAGGTTCGAGAGTCGGAGTTGGTTCATGAGTTTGGTCCAAATCATAGAATTGAAGACATTCATTCCTAACAATGGAATGTGGCTATCCAAAATAGGTGGTTCATGTTCAAACTCTATAGGAATAGGAATCAGTATTGGCTTTGAAATTGGGTCCAAATCAGGTAAGGATACCAGAGTCGGCATACATTCAAAAAGTGAAACTGAATCACAATATTGAGAATCAGTATCACATCATCTTCAAGTTCAATCACATTGAAATAAAAACTTGCCAATTTGTTAATGGTTTGATATTGGACGAGTTCAAAGTTTTGTGGTGAAATTGAATCTTAGTCATAGTCTTCAAGATATTATAATTCTTCGTCAATATGGCTAGGAGAATCAAGAATAATCGAAAATGTGTTAGGTAGAGTTTCCTCATTTCTATCATTAATTGTGTTGACCAAATGACTCACTTTTGCTTCTAACCTATTAATAGATTGGGTAACATTATTTCCGAACTGAATCAAATCTTCCGTACTTTTTTCTAAGTCAATATTCTTCTTGCTATGGTGGGACTTGGAACTGGAGTAATGATCTTGGATTTGGGAATTGTTTGGGAGAATTGGGTCCGCTATGATTTGTACTTGTGCGGACTCAAGGAAGGCTTTGGAACGCTTTTCTAAAGAAGATTTTTCTTCTATAAGTTGGTTTTGGTATGGAGTATATGAAGCTGTTTGTTGGTAAGGTTGTTGATAGTAAGACTCGGGGGAGTTGTATCCCTACTGACTCGATGAAGAGTGGTGATGATTATCCCAATCTTGTTTATAATACTGAGATTGGGGCATATATTGATTCAAATAAGATCAATCTGACATTGGTTGTTAAAGTTATGTAATGCCGGGTTGGTAATATCCAAATTGAAAGAGGTTGGGGTGAAATATATATTTGAGTTATAATCAGAATAATTGTAATTATAATCTATTTTCACAAGAACAAACAAAAACAAACAAACAAGAAACAAAGAAAAATCTAGCCTATGTTAGGGTAGACCTTAGACCTAGATGACTCCTAACTGTTGATTATCCACATGAGGTATATTGCAGAACCTGACTACAAATTAATCGGCCAGGTAGGGGTAAGACCAGTGGGAGGTATCCGTGCCTGAGCAATGTGTCTAATTATGCCAAACCATCAGCCTTCAGGGCTTCGCCCCTCAATCCCCAACCTTTGACACCGATTTGACAAGAGTTAACTTCTAACAGCTTCCCCCTAAGTCATTCTCTATTTGAGTCTGAGATGTCCCTAGGGCCAACGTCTACTCAATTTTAAGTTAGGATGGGTTAGTGGGTGAGATGATTTTTAGGTTAAGAAAGAGTAATGACTTTCCGACCTTATGTTGTTTAACGGGGTATGCCCTTAGATCATTTTCGTACTTGTATGCAAGTATATAGCAAAAATAACACTCAAGCAATATAACATACAAGTGTTTCCTAAATTATATGCTATGCAGACATCCTTTTTTCTCCAGCACTCTTCAACAATAATTTAAAGAAATGAAATAGACAAATGCCTTAAAATGCAAAGTTTAAACCGTTTTTAGAATTAATAAACAACCATTTTACTGTTGAGGTTAGAATAGCGTGCAGAATATGTTAAACAACTGAAGTAAATAAATCCTTGAATTTCAAGCAACCTGCAAGAAACTACAATTAGTAGTTTACCACAGTTGTGGCCTCTAATGCTCTACCTTCTTCGACAGAGGCACAGAGTAGCAATATGTCCACTGCAGCTCTAGTTTTTAAGTATTAGCCCCTGCACATAAAAACAAAAATAAAGAGTTAAACGGTTTAAAGTAAATCAAAAAACATAAAACTTACCGTCCCTTCCCGGCAACGACGCCAAAATTTTGATTGAGCCAAACCTGCACACACAGAAAAATACAGAAGTTTAGAACAATGCTAGGTCCTCAATGTTATCGTGTAGCCTAAGGCTAACGGGTCATGATCCACATGTAGGGACAACGATGGAAGCGTTGTATAAGTCTTTTTCCTACGCCGGTTAAAGATCTTCTTTGTTTTAAAAGAAAGAAAATAAAATCTAAGTTAAAAGAAATCTAAAGAAGAAGATGAGTTTGTTGTTTAATTATAAGTTAAAAAGAAAGGAAACAAACAAGAAAAGAAAGAACATATCTTCGAGTAATTAAAGGAAAGTAAGCGATCAATTAAGTTGAGTAACGATGAAGAGAAGTGGGATAGTTCCATTAGCTGTCACTCTCAATATAAATATTTTTAAGGAAGATTATATCTAGTGTCGCTATAAAGATAATCTTCCTCTCTTATCTGTCATAAAACTCTCCCTAATTCAAAGCTATAAAGGAGGTATGATTAAAAAGAAAGCATAAAGAAAACAGATAAAAGTAAATAAAACAGCTAAGGGCCTGTTTGGTTAAGTAAGGAAGTGAGGAAATGAGGAAGTGGTAATAGTTCCCTTTGGAACTTGAGAATTGGTTAGTAAGTTTTCCTGTGTTTGGATGTTGTTGGGAAGTGTGATTTGAAAAATGTTATGTCTTTTTCGGTATTTAGATGGTAATGTAGAAGTGGAAGTGGAAAAGTTGACCACAAAGTTGACCGCAAAATAATATTAAAATAAAAATTAATTAAGAAAAATAAAAAGTGAACTGTAATTAGAATGCAAGTGAGATTTACATGATCAAAAATTAATTATTTTGTGCTACAACTTATTACAAATAAGATTTACATGACCACAAAATTAACTGTAGCACTCTGGAAGTGAGGAAATGATTGTGTAAAAGAGAAAAGAGAAAAGGAAAAGGAAAAAGGGTTTTCTTATTTTTCTTTTCCTGTGTTAGAATAGATAGAGAAGTGAGCAATTATACTTCCCCATTTCCTTACTTCAGCTTACTTTCTTGCAACCAAAAAGCCCTAAAGCAAGCAAAAGAACTAAATTGAAAAGAACAGAAGAACCTTTATTGAAGTTGTCACTATCAATTATAAGCACTCTATTTTCTCTCTACAATTCTCTCTCAAACTGAAAATACAATGGACAAAGAAGAATCCTAAACCTAAAACTTTCTTTGGAGTTGCGCTGTGGAGTTCTCCCCTCAGAAGTTGTGTTGAGAAGATGATGTGATTTTCCTTATGCTCTATCCCTCTATTTATGGTAAAAGTAGTGGATTGACTCCCATTAAAAGTTGTGCAACCATCTTTAGAACTTGAATTTGAACTTTGGATATTAAGATAATATCTTATCTCTCGACTTGAGGAGCAGACTATTATCAAATTCTGAATTTGAATTCTCTCATTATCTCCAAACTTGATTTCTTTATCCAGAATTTTATGTGAAAATTCAATTCTGAATTGGTGTGCAGCTAGTTGGCGTGTTGATTGCTGAATATGACTTATCAAACGACAGAATTGGAAACAGTGGTCAATATAAAAATTATAGCTTTTTAAGTCCTCTTTCTGGAGCATCTTGAATCATCAGATTTGACTTTCGATAGCGAAAGTTATGCTCAAAATGCTAAAAGGTATCTAGTCTAGATTTGAGTCTAAATTGATTTAGAACTCCAAATTTAATTGGATCTCCTTCTTATCTCCAAATATGATTGCTTCATCTCATCCGTTGATCTTCTCTCTATCTATTTATCTTCAATGAAACCGATTAAATCTTCAAAAAATTCGTTTTTCTTTTGCATTTTGATGGTATTATCTTATTTGATGTATCTGGTTTTCAGATAAGATGGCTTTTAGATCCTTTGGTTTTGAATCGATCCTTGTTGATTTGCTTTATCTTCAGTTGATGATCTAAATCTTCTCAAGAATCTGATTTATTTAGCCACGATTTGTGCTTATTTTTTCTCTACAATATCCTGCATGAATTTAGACATTAAGACAAGTGAGTTCTATGAATTGTTGCAGAATAAATATAGGAATGTAGTAACAATATGCAATATATGTGTCCAAACAATCTCCTTGATGTTCTCCACCTTTTTCTCCTTGAGTTCAGTGCTTGAGTCAATTACAATGCTGGGTTACAACCTTTATTTATATGATTTTACAATACAACTTTTATTTGGACTATGAGATGATCTTGACCTTTGGATGGTTGAAGAATCTTGATCAATCCTATTGGGAATGATCTCCTTGATTTAGAAGGATTCTAGACCCTTTAATTTTTAGAAACAAATCTTCATTGAATAGGAATTTAATCCAATTCGTATCCCACCAGAATAAAGAAACCTGCGTCTGAAAAGAAGACTAATTTTGCTTCAGAAATGCTGTGTATTGTCGACTAGTTTTTAAGGCTAGTCGACTAATAACTTTAATTAGTCGACTACTGTAAAATTGTTCCTCTCTGTATCCTGCCTAGTCGACTAGTATTGTGTATTAGTCGACTAATCAACTGACTAGTCGACTAATTTGCACCAAACTTGGATCGTTTCTTTCTGCTTCAAGCCATCGTCTTCTCCAACTTATTTGGATCTTCTTGGACCATCATCTCCTCTTGAAAACATGACAAAATCCTAACAATCTCCGCCTTAACTTGCTTTTCAAGCCTTTAGTAAAACAACTTGAGATTTGAATTAATACCTTGGTTCTTTCCTTGGTTGTAACCATGCCGTGAAGCCTTTAACACTTGTTCCCTCTCTCGGGGGCCTTTGGCTGATTTACCTCCATGGCTTGGGCCATCTCGGGCCTTACCCTGATGCACCCTTTCTCTTTCCCGCAACACTTTGACTCGATTCATGTCCCGTTGCACTCTTCCTTGAAGCTCCACCTCGCGATAAACTCCCTTCCAAGCTTATCCTTGAAATTTCACCTTGAACTGAGTTTCCTTCCTTCAGCTTGTATAACCTCCACACTTCTCTCCTAGTACCCTGGCTCCTTGGCTAACTGTGACGACGCCTTGTCGCACTTGGATCTGACATCCTTCTTCGTCGAGCACCCTTATGGGGATATTAGATTGTAGCGTGTCTTCGGGACATACTGGAGTGCTTTTAGAGTACGCACTGTCCCATCTTTTTTCTGTAATCTTGACTATCCCAGTGCCAATGACCTCGCAAGTCAGGCCATTCACCATCTTGACAATCCCTTCCTCTTTTGCAACCAAGGAGTTGAGCAGCTTATTTTGAGAACATATATGAACCGTACTACCTGAATCAAATATCCAGCCTTTACCTTGAGAAGTGTTATCCTTGTATGAAGCCATTAATACTTCGGTTTTCTCTAAATTGGTTAATGCTACGTCTGCCTCCGCAGCTTGCCTCTTCTTCTTCAACTATTCTTGTCGATGCTTGCAGTTATTCTTTCAATGACCTTCCCTGTGACAAAAGTGAACACGCCTTTGACGAGCTCGAACCTTTCTTTCCTTCTCCTCTTCCTTCCTGTGACCACCAAATCTGATCCTGTCTGCTCCTCTTGATTTGGTGTTTCCTAATTTCATTAGATAAGAGAGTTGACGTGACCTCCTCTAAGATAAGAGTTTCCTTACCGTAAAGCATGGTAGTGACGATGTGATCATTTGACTCTGGAAGTGAACTGAGAAGTATCGACACCTGTCCTTCTCGTCGATCTTGATATCAACAGCTAGAAGCTTGCTAATGACCTTGTTGAAGAAGTTTAGATGCTCTAACACTATTGTCCCTTCGTTCATGCGTAGTCTATATAGTTATTTCTTGAGATACAGCTTGTTGGAGAGACTTTTCGTCATATACAATGTTTCTAGCCTTGACCACAATCCTATAGCCGTTTCTTCATCCATCACGTTGTATATCACATCGTCTGCGAGACATAGTTGGATCGTGCTTGCCGCCTTTAGATCCATCTCCTCCCAATCCTCGATCGACGTACTTGCAGGTTTTACTGACTTACCCTGTAAGGTCTTGTGAAGACTCTGTTGCACCAGCAATGCCTTCATCCTCTTTTGTCATAAGTCGAAGTTTCCTTTACCATTGAATTTCTCGACCTCGAACTTTGTCGTAAAACTTTCTATTTTTGACATATCATCCTTCGTCAACATTTAGCTTTGATACCAATTGTTGTGACATAAATTGATATGCTATGATATCAATTGTTACTCTCAGGACCGACGCTTGCGAAACTTGACAATATGATCAGTACTTGCAAAAGAAAACTATTGTGAAACAAACTAATAATATCTAGATAAAAGAGTAATAAGAAAAAACACAAGGATTTAACGTGGTTCGACCCAAACTTGGTCTACGTACACGGGGAGAATACGTGAGAGAGCTTTATTAATAACTTGGTACAAAGAGATCTAACCTTCCTCTTGATACAACAAGAGTATTCACCTTCCTCCTTAATCTAGACTTAGATTACAAGAGTATTACTTTATCTCTGTGTACTTTTACCTTCTCTCTTTGCTTGGCTTCATTCTAATCTCCTTAGTGTTCTCCATCTTTTTCTCCTTGAGATCAGCTTGCTTGAGGCAATTACAATGCTGGGTTACAACATTTATTTATAGAATTTTATAATATAACTCCTATTTGGACTATGAGATGATCTTGACCTTTAAATAGTTGAAGAATCTTGATCAGTCCTATTGGGAGTTGATCTGCATCAGTGTTGTTAGAGGCGATCGAGGAGATACGCCTCAGGCGCGAGGCGAAGTGAGGCGCAACAATGCGCCCCTCATCGCAGGCGAGGCGCGCGCTCGAATGCGCCTTGCGCGAGGTGCAAGGCGATCGTCTATATGCGCTTATTGTTTGTGGAGCGGGTTGGGTTACAACCCGCTAATTTAGTGGGTAAATCCGGTCCTTTTAAGTTAGATAAAAAGTAAAAATAAAAAAACCAACCTATTGCGGGCGAACCCGATCTAGGGCAGAGGGGCCCCCGCATTCGTTTTCGTCGCCTTCGTCACTATCGCCTTCGTCGCCGCCGCCAGGTAAGCACTCTCCCTCCACTCCTGCTCTCGCCCCCCCTCATTTTCGACCCTCTCTTGATCTCTCTCTTCTCTCTCTTCTCTCTCAGAGACATAGATATCTCATCTCACTGAGAGAGAATAGAGAAAGAGATCAGGAGAGAGGAAGAACGAGAGAGAAACAAAGAGACAGATCTGTCTCTGATGCATTTTTAGTGTAAATTTTTAGTGGATTTTTAGTGTAAAATTTTTAATACATTTTTAGTGTGTATTTTTCAATATCTTGAAATACAAAAAAAAAAGAATACATTCATAATCACGCGCCTTGCTGAAGTATGTGCCTCACTGAATACATCCATAATACATCAATAGAAAGAAAAGAATACATCCATACAAAGAAGAAATTCATAATATATCCATACATAGAAAAGAATACATTCATAATACATCCATACAAAAAGAAAAAATATGCGCCTCATTGAAGCGAGGCGTTCGCCTTGCTTTGCGCCTTGCGCTTCGTGTGCGCTGGATCCTTTGCGCCTCACACTGCGCCTCGCGCCTCGATAACACTGATCTGCATGATCTAGAAGGATTCTAGACCCTTTAATCTTTAAAAACAAACCTTCGTTGAATAGGAATTTAATCCAATTCGTATTCCACTAGAATATGAAAACCTAAGCCTGAAAAAGGAACTGATTTGCTTCAAAAACGCCGTGTATAGTCAACTAGTCCTTAAAGGCTAGTCGACTAATACCTCCAATTAATCGACTAATAACTTTAATTAGTCTACTATTGTAAAACTGTTTGCTCTCTGTATCCTGACTAGTCGACTATATATAGTCGACTTGTATTGTGTATTAATTGACTAATCAACTGACTAGTCGACTAATCTGCACCAAACCTGGATCTGTTTCTTTCTGCTTCAAGTCATCGTCTTCTCCAACTTATTTGGATCTTCTTGGACCATCATGTCCTCTTGAAAACAAGGCAAAATCCTAACAGTAACTTCCACTAGTAGAATTCCAGCAAAATGATATACAAGAAAAAACTACTATAGTTCCAAAAGAAATGTAACTTCCTCCAAGAATAGTCTAGTAGAATTCTAGCAAAATGAGAAAGCAGCATGAAGAATGAGCAAGTGGAAATTAAAGATAGAATATGGCTGATTAGCTGTGGATGTTGGAGCTTTTCAGCTACTATAGTTCCAAAAGAAATGTAACTTCCTCCAAGAATAATCTGGTAGAATTCTAACAAAATGAGAAAACAGCATGAAGAATGAGCAAGTGGAAATTAAAGATAGAATATGTCTGATTAGCTGTGGATGTTGGAGCTTTCAGCTAAGTTTTAAACGAGTCTTGCCCAATTGACATTAAATCTACCATGAGAAAGATTGAAAATATATCTTAATTGAACCTGTAAAAGGGTTTTGAATTAAATGATGCCAGCTCATGATAAAATATTTTGTTACTTTCATTTGCCCTCTAATTATTTATGATGGATGGTTTATGAGTCACTCACGTCACATGATGTATGAGTATAAATTTAACTAAAAGCAGATGAAGAAGTCTGTTGACTAGGTGCTCTTATTCACTGACAAAATGATAGTTAGGATTTGAACTAATGTTCCTTTCTCTACCAGTCAATGAAAATTCCAAATAATGATTCCTGATGCTGTTCGGTAATAATTTTCTCGGGAGCTTTATTGTGTATGTTCATTATCTGTTTTCATATATTGTTTCTAAGATGTAAATTGTTGTTGGCTCATAGGATGTTACCATGAAGATCATATCCTTTTCTCAGCAAGGACCTCGAGCTATTTGTATTTTATCTGCTAATGGTGTCATTTCAAATGTTACCCTCCGTCAACCTGACTCTTCTGGTGGTACATTGACTTACGAGGTTTGTAAATGCATTCTTTGCTTGTGATGAAATAATGTCATTTTCTAAGTCTTATTCATTGCTTTTTTTCCCCCGAGTATTAGCTGATGAATATGTTGAAGTGGCTTCTTGAATTTGATTTCAATTAAATGTCATCATTTGCCCATTTCAATTCACATATGAGAATAATTATAGTAGTTATTTGTCTTGTGATATTTAGTTCTACTTGTATAATTTATTGAGACATGATTTCAGATCAGCTTATTTGCTTCAAGGAAATTGTTAAATAAGAAAGTCCAACCTGGTTTCACATATGCCATTTAAGTTTTAACACATTTGTTAAGTAACTACTTAAGTGACAGTTGAAAGTACACCTAGGGGGGGGTTGAATAGGTGTACGGCTAATCTAATGAATAAAATGCGGAAATTAAAAACTTAATTGCAACAACACTTAATGCAACCAACGAGTGTAGCCGAATTCCCGGTGAAGGGCTCTGGACTAACTCTTGATTCTTCTGAATAAGAGTTGAGGTGCTATATGAAGCTCTCGTGGTTAAGCACAAGTGAGGCACACACAAACAAGCCAAGCATATAATATATGAATGAGCAATATGAAATGATGCAAGACACAATATAAAAGAGAGAGAGTTAGAGAGACAATGGATCAATCGCTAACACACGGATATGTTTCGAGGTTCGAGCACACAGCTCTACGTTCCCGCCTTCACACAGAAAGATTTCCAATCCACTTGTCCACACAGGACTCCCACACAGGGAACCTCCACTGAGGATTTGGGGCAATTACAATATGGAGTATACAACTCCTCTCTCAACCAAAACAACCTCTCACTAGAGGCTAGGCACAAAGCCACCAATATCAACCTCACAAATGAGGGATAGGCACAAAGTCAATACAACCAATCAACCTCTCACTAGAGGGATAGGCACAAAGATACCACTCCAAAATCAACCTCTACCCAAGAGGGATACCACAAAGTAGGAGGGTTCACAACTTAGTGATCAAAAGATCACAAACCAATTCTTTTCCACAAAAACAAAGATCCTATAGAAAGGATAGAATGATAAGCTCAAGTGTGGAAAACAAAGTGTTTTGAATAAAGAAAATCACTGGGGAAAATCTCCAAATAGATATATAGAATTTTTGATCAAAAACAAATTCCCAAAAGACTATTTTCTTTGAAATAAAAACACTTGAAAAATAATTGAAGATCACATCTTTGAAGCTCTAAAACTCTTTTAAAACTTATAAAAACACTAGATAATGGGAGAATTTTTGCTCTTGGAAGTCTTACCCAAAACAGCCCACAAATGGGATTTTTATAGCCCCTTTAAAAAAACTAGCCGTTGCAGTCAAATATGGTTAGAATTGACCGTCCGGTCGACCGGCCAACGGTCGAAATTTGACCGTTGCCAACCACCGGTCGACCGCCCTTACCCGAGAGTAATGGGACTTCAGTTGGTCGACTGGCAAAACCCAATGGTCTTTGTGCACGTCTCGTGCACGTCCGGTCGACCGGCTCCTAGTCCGGTCGACCGGTCGGTCGACCGCCATGGCCTGGCAGAAACAATTTAAGGACTGAAAAACTGGTTTTTTTAATTCTCAAATAAATCCCATAAATTCTCTAAAAATCCACAAAAATAAGTTCAGTATAATACATTGATATACAAACATGTATGAAAAATTTCAACGCAAATTTCAAACTTTTTGAACCATTTTTGTGACTTACAAATTTTGCCAAAAACCAAAAACTGTATTTTCTAAAACTTGGATTTTTGAATTGAAAATTCGTTTTGTCCAAAACTCATCCAAAGACAAAAACATGATATTTGAAACAACTTGAAGCATGTTGTATATGGATATAATCCAATATACATGAAAAAATATATATCAATGTTTTTGACACATAAATCCAAAAATACGTTTTGTTAAAATACCAATACACCAAACTCATGAAATAGACTATCAAACTAAGTTTGTTTAAATAGTTGAAGCATGCATGTACATAGAACAAATCTAATATACATTAAACCATGTAAACTTGTATTGATACTATCTATTCATGAAAACCAAGATCGGTTAAACCAAAAACCGAAAACCAAAGCCAAAACATGAAACGTGTGTGTGTTGTGAACTTGAACATATCACACTATCTAATCTTTAACAAATGGATCTAAAACATAATCTAAACTATGTACCGAAGGCTTCTTGTAGAGCGCCGTCGCCAAGTCGACTCGATCCAAACCGTGATTCACCGAGCTTGACTCCAACGAGTGCTAGGATGAACATTTACGCTCGGGCTCTTGAATCACCAAGTGAAAAGCTCCAAAACACCTTTGTTGAAGCTGATCACCTACTAATATCTTGGTTAAGTATCAAGATTATTAGTAAACATAACTACATGAGTTAATCATCATCAAAACTAGAGTGGAAGGCCTCTGGGCCAACAATCTCTCCCTTTTTGGTGATGACAAAACTCATGGAGTTATATATATGCATGGATTAAAGTTAAGTTTCAAAGAAGCTCCCCTTAACTCATTCATAGCAATAAACATAAGATATTCAATGAAGCACATGATGTTAAACAAATGTATGCATCAACTAGGAGAGAGAAACATGCATAAAACAAACATATGTTTCAAAAACCTTCTCCCCCTATTTGTTAAAACTCACAAAATCATTTTTCTCATATTCATAAACTCAATATATGCAAAAACACAAATATGCATATATAAACTCAAAGTCTTTCTCCCCCTTTTGTCAATCATCAACAAAGGGGTCAAAGAAAAAAATATTCTCCCTAAAGAAAAATCAATAGGGGGTGAAATAAAAAACAAAACTTTCTTGATACCAATTGAAAGAGAAAAAATATATCAATTGAGTGCAACATGATATCAATAAAATAAAACATACCAATTGAAAGTACATAATTGAAAGTAGATAATGTGGTACATAAAACAAATATTTTTAATATAAATTTAAACACCAATTGATACCAATTGTAAGTAAATACCAATTAAATACCAATTGTAAATAAATAAATCATTTTGAGCAATTCAACCAAAAATTTTGATATCAATAAAACATACCAATTGTAGGTAAACTTATAGGTAATCTTGATACCAATTCGTGAAGATTAGTACTAATTGAAAGTAATTTTTCATTAAAAGCATATGATACCAAAAATAATCAATATCTTTTTTCAATTATTTTTAACATAAAGTGTGGGAGTAGAATAACAAAACCAATTGAAAGGTGAAATATGAATTTTCTCCCCCTTTATGAAAAATTAAATAAAATGATGCGTAAGCTTGTATAAGATACCAATTGAAACATAATCAATTGAAATATAATAGTTATTTGAAATTAAGCTTAGCATAACCAAAATTTGTGCTCAAAGATATAGAGATATAGTAAGCACAAATAAAACATATATATGAGTATACAAAAAGAATGTCAATAGTGATACCAATTGAAAGGATCCAATGATACCAATTGAAAACACAATAAGATTAAGTGTATAACTCATATTACCTTCCACCCATTTCATGCACATGTTTAAAAGGATTTTCAATAATAAGCATACAACGCATGGTCGCCCAACCAACCGCCCTTAAATGGAAATGGTTTTCAAAAATAGGTTTGAAAATAGTTTAGCATAATTGAAAACTCTTCCAAAATGAAGAATATGAACTAGTTATAAGAAAAATTTGAAAACTAGTACGAAATCCTTCAAGTAAGAAATAAAACAAAATTATATTCTATAAAACATGAAAATCATCAAAACTAGAATTCTTCAAAGGTATATGTATGTCATGTACAAACTACCGTATACATATATATCCAATATAAACGAGTCCATAAAAGTATATGCATAAAGGCAAATGGCTCAAGGATGTATATGTATAGCTGATAGTTTAGACACAATAGACATATACATGAAGTTAAATATAAACATGAAAAACATATACAATATGGGAATACAAGTCAAATGCATGAATCATCAAAACTAGGCTATTCTAGTACATCTAATGGGTATAAATGAGCGTTCAAATACAAACATATAATAGTCTATTTGTAGCTCACTAGTTGTACAAGTATACATTCAAGTTTTAATGAAAACTAACATCTAAACATGTAATCAAAGCATAAAGCATGGAAATCAATACAAAACTAATATGATCATTATGTACATGCGCATGCATAGATCTAGGATATACACATTAGTTAAAACAAATGCGAGAGCACAAAGATATAAATCCATATTAAACATGGGTGTCTCAAATAACTAATCATGTATATCACTAATCTAAATATCATGGCATATAACATACTAATCATGAAACATCATAACATGCTAAAATTCAATGATATGAAAAGCATATAAACATAAACGAGTAAGAGATCGTTACCAAAACCATGAAGGCAACTCTCCATATCTCCAAAACGAGGTGGTCCTCCCACCAAACTTCCTTTGAAAGTGATGCATCCAAATAGTCCTCTTTTAAGCTCGGAACGCATCCACCTTAAGGCACCATACTCTCACGTCATGCGAGAGCCCACACCTACATCAAATAAGATAGGGGTGGTCTTTGGTACCCATACTCTTTTGGGTCCATGGGGGTTAGCACCTTTCCTAACCCAAACAAATTTAGTTGTTAAATTTAAATCATGTATCTTATCATAGCAAAATTTAGCAAGATGACTCTTACGTCCACAATGTGTACAAGTGTACACATGAGCATACATCGTGTTATGTGCATGAGCGTGCGAAGCATGTGTATGCCGTGTATGGTGTGCATGCATAGAAGGAATTTATTTCTTGCGAAACATGGATTCCAAACGTGTGTGGTTCAAAGCACAATGGCTCAAAGTGGAGCCCAAACAATCAACACTTTTCTTCAAAATATTTATATCATTTTTAATACTTGAAGATAAAGTGGAGCATGCAATAGGTGAGCTAGAATGTGAAGCTACATTAGCATGGCAAACATGTGTGTTTATATTATTTTGCAAAGAAATATTTTTCTTTAAACACTTATAATTCTTGTGAAATCAAATTTATTTTATTTTTCAAAGAATTATTTTCTTTTAATACAAAATCAAGTTTTGAAGTTAAATCCTCATTTTTCTTCAAAACATATTCACAATCATTTTTACTTTTCAAAATTTTGTTTTCATTAAGTGCAAGATCAAGTTGGGATTTAAGCGAGTCACTTTCACTTGAAATCTCATCCCTTTTTTGCAAAACAATCTCAAGTCTAGAAGATAAATTTTTATTTTCTTCTTTTAAACCAAGACTTTCTTTTTTCAAAAGTTTGTATTTTGAAATTAAATTTTCACAATTTTTAACAAGTTCATCATTCATGGCTTGTGCCTCTAAACGCTCATTGCAATAGGAACTAGTGCTAGCATCTAGTTGAGTGTCCGAGTGTACCTCAAGGGAGTCATTCCCTTGGACCATGAAGCAACGTTCATCGGACTCGTCTCTTCTAGATCTCCTCATCTTATTGATAAGCGTTGGTAGCTCGGGAGAAGTCAAAATGCTCCATACTGCAAAAGCCGAATCATAGTGAGAAAACACATGTAAATATTCTTTATGAAGAGATGCTCTAAGTGCCTTTAGGGCTAGTGCATTGGTCTCTATATGCCTGCTATCACTAAGTTAGGATTCCTTGGTAATGGCAAGGTAAACTTTATAACCTAGGGCTTTTAAATGACAGCTCATCATAACCTTCCATATATCTAGTCTAGAGAAATCAAACATGGGAGGGCTATCCATGAGTGCAAACTATATGTGTGCAAATGCAAATGCAAATGTAGATTAGCAAAATCAAGATCACACTCCTAGGTGGTTAAACCAAATATCAGGAGCGTAGGCTCTGATACCAATTGAAAGTACACATAGAGGGAGGTGAATAGGTGTACGGTTAATCTAATGAATAAAATGCGGAAATTAAAAACTTAATTGCAACAACACTTAATGCAACCAACGAGTGTAGCCGAATTCCCAGTGAAGGGTTCTGGACTAACTCCTCTTGATTCCTCTGAATAAGAGTTAAGGTGCTATATGAAGCTCTCGTGGTTAAGCACAAGTGAGGCACACACAAACAAGCCAAGCATATAATATATGAATGAGCAATATGAAATGATGCAAGGTGCCGCACAATATAAAAGAGAGAGAGTTAGAGAGACAATGGATCAATCGCTAACACACGGATATGTTTCGAGGTTCGAGCATACTGCTCTACGTCCCCGCCTTCACACAGAAGGATTTCCAATCCACTTGTCCACACAGGACTCCCACACAGGGAACCTCCACTGAGGATTTGGGGCAATTACAATGTGGAGTACACAACTCCTCTCTCAACTAAAACAACCTCTCACTAGAGGCTAGGCACAAAGCCACCAATATCAACCTCACAAATGAGGGATAGGCACAAAGTCAATACAACCAATCAACCTCTCACTAGAGGGATAGGGCACAAAGCCACCACTTCAAAATCAACGTTACCACAAAGTAGGAGGGTTCACAACTTAGTGATCAAAAGATCACAAACCAATTCTTTTCCACAAAAACAAAGATCCTATAGAAAGGATATAATGATAAGCTCAAGTGTGGAAAACAAAGTGTTTTGAGTAAAGAAAATCACTTGGGAAAATCTCCAAATAGATATAGAATTTTTGACCAAAAACAAATTCTCAAAAGACTATTTTCTTTGAAATAAAAACACTTTAAAAATAATTGAAGATCAAATCTTTGAAGCTCTAAAACTCTTTTTAAAACTTGTAAAAACACTAGAGAATGGGAGAATTTTTGCTCTTGGAAGTCTTACCCAAAACAGCCCACAAATGGGGTTTTTATAGCCCCTTTAAAAAAACTAGCCGTTGCAGTCAAATATGGTCAGAATTGACCATCTGGTCGACCGATCGGTCGACCGGCCAACGGTCGAAATTTGACCGTTGCCAACCACCGGTCGACCGCTCGGTCGACCGTCCTTACCCGAGAGTAAGGGGACTTCAGTCGGTTGACCGCACGGTCGACCGGCAAAACCCAATGGCCTTTGTGCACGTCTCGTGCACGTCCGGTCGACCGGACCAAGAGCCGGTCGACCGGTCGGTCGACCGCCAGGGCCTGGCAGAAACAATTTAAGGACTAAAAAAATTGGTTTTTTTAATTCTCAAATAAATTCCATAAATTCTCTAAAAATCCACAAAATAAGTTCAGTATAATACATTAATATACGAACATGTGTGAAAAATTTCAACACAAATTTCAAACTTTTTGAACCATTTTTGTGACTTATAAATTTTGCCGAAAACCAAAAACTGTATTTTCTAAAACTTGAATTTTTGAATTGAAAATTCGTTTTGTCCAAAACTCATCCAAATACAAAAACATGATATTTGAAACAACTTGAAGCATGTTGTATATGGATATAATCCAATATACATGAAAAGATATATATCAATGTTTTTGACACATAAATCCAAAAATACGTTTTGTTAAAATACCAAAGCGCCAAACTCATGAAATAGACTATCAAATTAAGTTTGTTTAAATAGTTGAAGCATACATATATATAGAACAAATCTAATATACATTAAATCATGTAAACTTGTATTGATACTATCTATTCATGAAAACTAAGTTCGGTTAAACCAAAAACCGAAAACCAAAACCAAAACATGAAACGTGTGTGTTGTGAACTTGAGCATATCACACTATCTAATCTTTAACAAATGGATATAAAACATAATCTAAACTATGTACCGAGGTCTTCTTGTAGAGCGCCGTCTCCAAGTCGACTCGATCCAAACCGTGATTCACCGAGCTTGACTCCAACGAGTGCTAGGATGAACATTTACGCTCGGGCTCTTGAATCACCAAGTGAAAAGCTCCAAAACACCTTTGTTGAAGCTGATCACCTACTAATATCTTGGTTAAGTATGTGAAACTAAACATCACAAGATTAACTACATGAGTTAATCATCATCAAAACTAGAGTAGGCCTCTGGGCCAACAGTTAGGCTGCGTTTGGCAATAAAGGTTAGCTAGCTGAGCATGGTTCAAAGTTTCGGTCTCGGCCGCCGACTCGGCCGGCACCGAGACGGATCGGTCTCGGCGACTCGGATCAGACTCGGACGATACGCGCAAAACGCTACATAGAACGCTAAAAATTTTTTTGATAACTCATAAAAAAATGTAGACATCAAAATTCATGTATCACATATTCAAAACATATCACTTAGCACTCAAAACATAACGTGAAAGCATAAATACAAGCGTCATCAGTAGAAAAATATCAAAATACATGCATAATATAGTAAATTGCACAAAATAATTCATAAGTACCTGCTAATATAGTCATTTCCACATTGAATTACGAGGACGCATAAAATCATCATTATCATCCCCGCGATAAGTATAGAAACTAGGCATATAGTTTCCATAAGGATAATAATATGTTTGTGGGTGAGACCCTGTAGGCTGAGATGATTGGGCAGATGATCCACTATTAGAGTAATATGGCGGTAGGGGTTGTGCAATATCAGCTCCATGGTGATAATACCCAAAACCTCAATATTCAGTGCTGCTAGTAGAATATTCACCAGTGCTAGAATAATCAGTGCCAGAATATTGGTCAGATGTCAAACCAAACCTCTGTAAATAGCCTTCAAGACTGATGGCCATTTGAGTAGTTATCATGTCCACTCGAATAATCATCGCTAGAACTGAAATCGACCAACTGATCCAAATGCCTACGCTGTTGCGAAATCCCCGTCCGGCCTCCATGATCTGTATCTTGTGTGGCATAATATTCTGAATCCATGTTAAAGCACCACCTCGTTGGCTTCCACCAACACCACGAGTCTCTTCATCATTACCACCATCACCACCATCACCGTCGTCATCACCGCCGTCATCCTCACCACCATAACCATCATCATCGCCATTGCCGTCACTTTCGTCACTACGACGAATACTTTCATCCAACCAACTTAAGTCATCTGGTGGTAACATCGGCTGTTCTCCCTACGAATCCACTCATCTAAAATATCATCTTTGAAAATATTGTTCAGATCAATTGGGTTGTAATAATCATCAGTGTCGCTTTTGCATATCAAGTTTCTTACTCGCAACTGCATATTGTAATGCACAAATACTAGTTTATGCAACTTGTTCATTGCCAACCGGTTGCATAATTTTGTATGAATCAGTGACTACGTGCTCCAATTTCCTTCACAACCCGATGAAGAACATATTTGGCTTAAAACTTTGATGGCAATTTTCTGCAGATTGGGAGCTTCTTCGGTATAATTAATCGACCAATCATTTGGAAGAGATTGTTGCACTGCTCTTCTAGTTAGTGAGCTTCCAAATTCTCTAACTCCATCCACAAATAATTTTATCTGTGAGAATACACATCACAAGTGTTAATATTTGCATAACATTATATAGATAAATAAATAAATTATTATTACCTCACTAATAGCTCTTGCTTGTTTATTCAAATCTGTCTCCAATCTTTTAATGGCCTCCTTTAATCCATTTCTCACTTCTGGATGTGTAGAAAAGTTTTTTTAATATTGGAGTGCTGGATTTAAAAATATGCTGCAATAATGTAATCACATGATTGTTATGATATGACAGTTTTAATTTTTAGTTAACAAATATGATTTCTAGGCAAATAAATTATCAGCAGCATGCAAGTGTCTATGCAATTGTCCCTCCCATCTTCTATCAATGATATCCCAGTACTTCTTCCAGTTCTTATTTGATGCCTTTATAGCTAATTTTGCTCTATCAATGACTTCATATATAATAGATAGTGTAGGTTTCTTGTCCTGGTTCACTATCTTCAAGACTCTAACAAGAGGATCCATAATGTTTTGGACCTCTCTTGCCTTCTTCCAAAACCGGTCAATCAGAATGAGATTAGAAACCTTATCTCGCACACTTCTTCTACTCCTTTTCTTGTTGAATTCACGCCATTCGGTAGTCGTACACATTCTTTTCAAATCTTGCTCATACCGAATAAGGCTTTCAATAGAAATAAACTCGGTGGCAAACCGTGTTATACCTGGTCCCAATAAATCTCTATCTCTGGTAAATAGCTTCATTAAATTCACCACTTTGAGGCTATTGTAAATGAATGACGTGATCATCTTAGCATCATCTAATGTTTCCTTGACTGATTTCACAGAGCCAATAGGCTTTCTCTTCTTAATCAAATCAATGCAATGTGCTGCACATGGAGACCAAAACAAATGTTTTCTCTTCTCCATCAACATGTGACCAGTGCTTTGAAACTTGCCTCATTATCTGTTACAACCTGCATGATATTTTCTTCACCAACTTCATCAACAACTTTATCCATTAGCGAGAATATATAATCAACAGTCTTCGAGATATTAGTAGTATCAACAGAAGTATGGTAGATCATGCTTCCATCACAATAAATCATGAAATTAACAATAGGCTTTCTATTTCGAGAACTCCATTCATCACACATGATCGTGCAACTATACTGCGACCATTTTGTTTTTATTGAAGCAATATATACTTCAATTTCTTTCATTTCCTCCTCTAAATATAGATTGCCAATCTGGTACCCTCTAGGGCCTTTTACACCTGGGCCTGCCTTCGCAATAGTATTAATCATGGCTTGGTAGTAAGGACCACTATCAGCTGCATTGAATGGTATTGCATTGTAGTGAAAGAATTTCGCCATGGATTTTCTAACTTTTTTAATATTCTCAATTGAGAACATGCTTTTAATTGCTTTCTGTTTTGTTGGGAACATGTAAGGATCAATACCACGAGCTGAAATTTCAGCTTCTCTCATAGTCATACTCTGACGCAATCCACGATTACTCCCTGATCCTGAAGGCTGCGAACTACTGCCACTAATATCAACTCCTTCTGCCGATCTCCAAGTCATTTCACGACTTTCTTTCATAGCTTGTTTTAGTTGTCTTCTTTCAACTCCTTCTAAACCACCAACTTCTTCAATTTCATTATCAGAATCTTCATCGGTCACATCATAAAAATCTTCCTCACTTAAAGATCTCATAAGTCACTCTTTTTTGGATTTTATGGCCGCTCTTTCTTTGCTACCTTCAGAAAGATGTCTCATTATCTGAGATATCTCTTTTGATACTCGCAAGCATCCTTCCACCTGATCGGGTACATGTGCTATATGTTGCTTCAGTCTAGTGATACCACCATGGACTTGTTTCCCACAATAATTACATTTCACAAGTTTTCTACTTCCACCAACAGGGGTACCATGTTCCCATCTAATATCGCGTTGCTTTGAAGCCATACTGAAATTTAAAAAAAACATCTGTTAAATTAAATTAAAACTAAAATTAACTAAATTAAAACAACATTAAATTAAATTAAATTACATTAAACTCAAATAAATTAAACTGAGGGGGAGAGAGAGGGACTGAGGGGAGAGAGAAACAGAATGAGAGAGATGGACTGAGGGGAGAGAGAAACTGAGGGAGAGAGAGGAACAGAGAGACGGAGAGAGACCGAGACAGAGAGGGAGAGAGGGAGAGAGAGACACACAGAGAGAGAAAGGGAGAGGGAGAGGGGGAGAGAGGGACACAGAGGGAGAGAGGGGGAGAGAGACAGAGACAGAGGGAGAGGGACAGAGAGAGACACAGAGAAGAGGGAGAGGTACCTGCGAGGGCGAGGATCGACGGCGACGACAGCGCGGGGGGGTTTTCCTTCGCTGCTACAGAACGCGAGAGGGAGGGGGCAGCGTGAGAGAGAGAGATCTGATCTCTCTCTCTCTCTCTCTCCCCCTCACTCTGTCCCTTTAAGTTGGGATTCATGGGCGCCGAGTCGACTCGGGTCGGGTCCGACTCGGACCCGACCCGGGTCGACTCGGCGCCCAACCATCGACTCGGGGTTCCAGTCGAACCTTCAGCGCTGACCGAGTTGGATACGACTCGGCCTAGTCGTATCCGACTTGGCCGATACCTTGAACCGTGTAGCTGTGTAAGCGTTAACGCTTGCCAAACAACCATTTTTGAGCAAGAGTTATTGGGTAATCATGACTTAGGGTGTGAAGAGAAATTTTGAGATTTAAATTTTTTAATGCATTTTGACCCCTACTTTTTTGGGCAAATGCTTAACTCCTACATTAGCTCGAAGCTGGTATAGGCACGGTTCAAAGACTCGGCTGAGTCAGAGACGAGTCGGCCGAGTCGTATCCGTCTCGGCCCTCTCCGAGACGAGTCCGAGTCACGAGTCGGTCGACTCAACTCAGAGGAGACCGACTCGGCCGAGAATCAGAATTGACTCGGTCGACTCGGCATTATGATGATGATTTTGTGCCTCATCGCAATTCAATGTGGAAATAACTATATTAGTATGTATTTATGAATATAGTTTGTGCAATTACTATATTGTGCATGTACGTGTGTATTTATGCTTTCGCTTTATATTTAGTGTGCTACGTGAAATATTTTGGACATGTGATACATGAATGTGGATGTCCACATTTTTTTAAAATTTGTCATGATTTTTTCAGAATTATTTGAGCTTTCTATGTAGCGTTTTGCGCCTATCGCCCGATACTGATCCGAGTCACCGAGACCGATCCGTCTCAGTGCCCGCCGAGTCAGCGGCCGAGACCGCGACTGTGAACCATGGCATGGTTCAAAGACTCGGCCGAGTCGGAGACGAGTCGGCCGAGTCGTATCCGTCTCGGCCCACTCCGAGACGAGTCCGAGTCACGAGTCGGTCGACTCAACTCAGAGGAGACTAACTAGGCCGAGAATCGGAATTGACTCGGTTGATTCGACATTATGATGATAATTTTGTACCTCATCACAATTCAATGTGAAAATAACTACGTTAGCATGTATTTATGAATGTAGTTTGTTCAATTTACTACATTGTGCATGTATTTTGATATGCTTCTACGGACGACGCGTGTATTATACTTTCGCTTTATGTTTAGTGTGTTAGGTGATATATTTTTGGACATGTGATACATGAATGTGGATGTCTACATTTTTTAAAATTTATCGTGATTTTTTCAGAATTTTTTAGCTTTCTATGTAGCGTTTTGCGCGTATCGCCCGATACCGATCCGAGTCACCGAGACCGATCCGTCTCAGTGCCCGCCGAGTTGGCGGCCGAGACCGCGACTGTGAACCATGGTCTGATGCACTCATTAAGCCCCAAGCGCTCTCTTCTCTCTCTCTCTCTCTCTCTGAGTAACCATTTTTTCTTTCTTTTTCCAAATTAGTTTTGAAAGTGCAAATTTTATTTTCTGACACAGTTCAGCTATAGTTGATTTAACTGCCTAAACCAGCTTTAGGGATGTTTGTTGGCTTTTGGTACTGTTTTCATCTTTTGACTTAGGGCCTGTTTGTTTCGTTGCAAAACGTCGCAAGTCGTAAGTCGTAAAATGAGAATGGAAAAAGTGAACTGTAGTAGAGAAAATATATTGTGTTTTACGGTGTTTGGTTGATAAAGTGAAGTGTAAATGGTAAAGTATATTGTGTTTTACGGTGTTTGGTTGATAAAGTGAAAGGTTTTACGGTGTTTGGTTGGTAATGTAAAAGTGTAAGTGGAAAAGTTGACCACAAAATTAATTGTAGCAGTGATTTAAATATTATAAATACTATTAAATTAAATCTACTATTGCAAATTAAATTGTATTAATAAATTTGAGATAAAAATTAATAATCTTAATATTTTATTTATGACAAATATTAATAAAATATTAGTATAAATAGTAAAATATTACTAAAATATTTACTAAATAAATAATATAAAATTTTAAGAAAATCTAAAAAACATTAATAAAATTTTAAGAATACTAATAAAATATAAATATTAAAAAATCTTACAAAAATAATAAAATATAGTTATAATATTATAGTATTAAAAATACTTGAAAATTATTATAATATAAATTTTATTATAATATTATTGTAATATTATAGAAATATAAAATTAACAAAATATAATATAATTATAATTTAATAATAAATTATCATTATAGTATTATTATACTAAATTATTATTACAATATTAACATAATAAAATATTAATATAATAATAAAATATATTATGAATTAATAAAGTAATTTTTATATTAAAAAATAAATAATTAAATATAAAAATAATTTTATATTAAAGTATAATATTGTTATATTAATAAAATATTAACTCTAAATAAAATAATAAAAATGGAATAAGTATTAATAAAATAATAAAGTATTAAATAAAATATTAAATAAAAATATTAAATTAAAATAGTAAAATTTTAAATATTAAAACAATATTAAAAACAATAAAAAAAATTAAAGATTAAAAATATAAATAATTAAATAATTAAATAAGAAATTGAACACTGTTTAAAACATTAAATATTTAATAATATTAAATTATATATTGATTATCAAGTAACTGTTTTGAACTCTAAGTGTACCACAAGTGAGAGTTACATGACCACAAAATTAACTGTAGCAACTGCAAGTGGGAAAATATGAGTGTAAAAGATTTACATGACCACAAATTTAACTGTAGTAACTGCAAATGGGAAAAGAAGAGTTGCATTTTGCAACTTGTTTTTCAGCGAAACAAACAACGGAAAATGGAAAAGAAGTTTTACGACTTGCGTTTTGCGGCGTTTTGCGGCGAAACAAACACGCCCTTAATCTATTGGATTTTAGAGAGAAATGGTGGAAACAGCCTTTGCTTACCATATTTGATCCTTTGCAAGAGTTCTATTTCTCTTCAAGGCTTAGCTTTTGAGTTTTGGGGTATATGCTTTAGATTTGTGTGGAGCTCCTTTTTCTCCAAGTTTTAAGATATTGGTATAGGCATGAAAGTTTGAAAGTTTGACAGAAATTACTGTATGTTAATTAAGGTACAGTATGTTAATTAATGTTGTTTACTTTCAATTAAAACAGATCTGGATAGAATTTATGGATAAAATTTACTAGGTGACTTTGTTGGGGTTCATACATCAATTACGGAACCCCAAGAGAGTTCGGTAATTATTTTTGGAAGTTTGGTGGTAGTTACAGTATGTTAAATTAGAATTTTTTACTTGCAGTTAAAATGGATCTGGATAAAATTTAGTATCTGGCTTAGTTAACTGGTTCACAGAGCAGTTCAAGAGAGTTTAGTAACTATTTTTGAGTTACTTAGTGTGCTCTACTAAGTTATTGATTGTCTTGAAATCGGTTGTCGTTAAATCCACAAAATGATACAAATCTAAAAATTGAATCTAAACTACTAAAACAACTAAAGGAGTGAGACCAAGTCGAACCACGGAGATTTCTGTGAAATTCTTAATAAAGATTGTTAAAATTAATCCAATCAAAACAAAGACTCAAGCACCTGAAAGAAATCAATTTAAACAATTCTTGGGTTTTCTAATCCACCTAAATGTGTGGCTTGGATTCATGGAGTCATGTTTGGTTATTTCATTCACCTAGGCATAATCCATCTATTAGTCATGCTAAAAGCATCAATAGGTATAGATATCTCGGTGATGATGAAAATAATACTAAATTAATGTATGACTAATGTTTCCTAGACATAGCTCTCTCGGATTAACTCCTAGGCATAGCCTATTTCGGTTCAATTAATCAAACACTAAAACGAAACATGATTACAATTATCTTAAAAAAAAAAATGCCAATTACAACCACATAATCTAGGCTTCATAATAACCCAAGAATAATAATTTACTCACACATGTTTTTTGCAATAAATAAAAATGATTCAATTAATTTTATTGCAATATTCAATACAAATTTAGATAAAACACAAGACAGGGAGAAAACAGAAGAAGATATAAAACTTAGCCAAAGGCCCACGTGACTGTGTCTTCTTTCTTTCTTCTCCCGATCGCTGGTTCCTTCTTCTATTTCGATCACCCGGCCGCAGGCTCACTGCAACCTCTCGATCTGAACCGCGAACACTTCCTCCTCTCTCGGCTGCGAGCCTCTACCTCTATAAAATAGATGCCGATCATGGTTCAAAGACTCGGCCGAGTCGGAGACGAGTCGGCCGAGTCGTATCCGTCTCGGCCCACTCCGAGACGAGTCCGAGTCACGAGTCGGTCGACTCAACTCAGAGGAGACTAACTAGGCCGAGAATCGGAATTGACTCGGTCGATTCGACATTATGATGATAATTTTGTACCTCATCACAATTCAATGTGAAAATAACTACGTTAGCATGTATTTATGAATGTAGTTTGTTCAATTTACTACATTGTGCATGTATTTTGATATGCTTCTACGGACGACGCGTGTATTTATACTTTCGCTTTATGTTTAGTGTGTTAGGTGATATATTTTGGACATGTGATACATGAATGTGGATGTCTACATTTTTTAAAATTTATCGTGATTTTTTCAGAATTTTTTAGCTTTCTATGTAGCGTTTTGCGCGTATCGCCCGATACCGATCCGAGTCACCGAGACCGATCCGTCTCAGTGCCCGCCGAGTTGGCGGCCGAGACCGCGACTGTGAACCATGGTCTGATGCACTCATTAAGCCCCAAGCGCTCTCTCTCTCTCTCTCTCTCTCTCTCTCTCTCTCTCTCTGAGTAACCATTTTTTCTTTCTTTTTTCCAAATTAGTTTTGAAAGTGCAAATTTTATTTTCTGACACAGTTCAGCTATAGTTGATTTAACTGCCTAAACCAGCTTTAGGGATGTTTGTTGGCTTTTGGTACTGTTTTCATCTTTTGACTTAGGGCCTGTTTGTTTCGTTGCAAAACGTCGCAAGTCGTAAGTCGTAAAATGAGAATGGAAAAAGTGAACTGTAGTAGAGAAAATATATTGTGTTTTACGGTGTTTGGTTGATAAAGTGAAATGTAAATGGTAAAGTATATTGTGTTTTACGGTGTTTGGTTGATAAAGTGAAGTGTAAATGGTAAAGTATATTGTGTTTTACGGTGTTTGGTTGATAAAGTGAAAGGTTTTACGGTGTTTGGTTGGTAATGTAAAAGTGTAAGTGGAAAAGTTGACCACAAAATTAATTGTAGCAGTGATTTAAATATTATAAATACTATTAAATTAAATCTACTATTGCAAATTAAATTGTATTAATAAATTTGAGATAAAAAATTAATAATCTTAATATTTTATTTATGACAATAATATTAATAAAATATTAGTATAAATAGTAAAATATTACTAAAATATTTACTAAATAAATAATATAAAATTTTAAGAAAATCTAAAAAACATTAATAAAATTTTAAGAATACTAATAAAATATAAATATTAAAAAATCTTACAAAAATAATAAAATATAGTTATAATATTATAGTATTAAAAATACTTGAAAATTATTATAATATAAATTTTATTATAATATTATTGTAATATTATAGAAATATAAAATTAACAAAATATAATATAATTATAATTTAATAATAAATTATCATTATAGTATTATTATACTAAATTATTATTACAATATTAACATAATAAAATATTAATATAATAATAAAATATATTATGAATTAATAAAGTAATTTTTTATATTAAAAAATAAATAATTAAATATAAAAATAATTTTATATTAAAGTATAATATTGTTATATTAATAAAATATTAACTCTAAATAAAATAATAAAAATGGAATAAGTATTAATAAAATAATAAAGTATTAAATAAAATATTAAATAAAAATATTAAATTAAAATAGTAAAATTTTAAATATTAAAACAATATTAAAAACAATAAAAAAAATTAAAGATTAAAAATATAAAATAATTAAATAATTAAATAAGAAATTGAACACTGTTTAAAACATTAAATATTTAATAATATTAAATTATATATTGATTATCAAGTAACTGTTTTGAACTCTAAGTGTACCACAAGTGAGAGTTACATGACCACAAAATTAACTGTAGCAACTGCAAGTGGGAAAATATGAGTGTAAAAGATTTACATGACCACAAATTTAACTGTAGTAACTGCAAATGGGAAAAGAAGAGTTGCATTTTGCAACTTGTTTTTCAGCGAAACAAACAACGGAAAATGGAAAAGAAGTTTTACGACTTGCGTTTTGCGGCGTTTTGCGGCGAAACAAACACGCCCTTAATCTATTGGATTTTAGAGAGAAATGGTGGAAACAGCCTTTGCTTACCATATTTGATCCTTTGCAAGAGTTCTATTTCTCTTCAAGGCTTAGCTTTTGAGTTTTTGGGTATATGCTTTAGATTTGTGTGGAGCTCCTTTTTCTCCAAGTTTTAAGATATTGGTATAGGCATGAAAGTTTGAAAGTTTGACAGAAATTACTGTATGTTAATTAAGGTACAGTATGTTAATTAATGTTGTTTACTTTCAATTAAAACAGATCTGGATAGAATTTATGGATAAAATTTACTAGGTGACTTTGTTGGGGTTCATACATCAATTACGGAACCCCAAGAGAGTTCGGTAATTATTTTTGGAAGTTTGGTGGTAGTTACAGTATGTTAAATTAGAATTTTTTACTTGCAGTTAAAATGGATCTGGATAAAATTTAGTATCTGGCTTAGTTAACTGGTTCACAGAGCAGTTCAAGAGAGTTTAGTAACTATTTTGAGTTACTTAGTGTGCTCTACTAAGTTATTGATTGTCTTGAAATCGGTTGTCGTTAAATCCACAAAATGATACAAATCTAAAAATTGAATCTAAACTACTAAAACAACTAAAGGAGTGAGACCAAGTCGAACCACGGAGATTTCTGTGAAATTCTTAATAAAGATTGTTAAAATTAATCCAATCAAAACAAAGACTCAAGCACCTGAAAGAAATCAATTTAAACAATTCTTGGGTTTTCTAATCCACCTAAATGTGTGGCTTGGATTCATGGAGTCATGTTTGGTTATTTCATTCACCTAGGCATAATCCATCTATTAGTCATGCTAAAAGCATCAATAGGTATAGATATCTCGGTGATAATGAAAATAATACTAAATTAATGTATGACTAATGTTTCCTAGACATAGCTCTCTCGGATTAACTCCTAGGCATAGCCTATTTCGGTTCAATTAATCAAACACTAAAACGAAACATGATTACAATTATCTTAAAAAAAAAAAATGCCAATTACAACCACATAATCTAGGCTTCATAATAACCCAAGAATAATAATTTACTCACACATGTTTTTTGCAATAAATAAAAATGATTCAATTAATTTTATTGCAATATTCAATACAAATTTAGAAATAAAACACAAGACAGGGAGAAAACAGAAGAAGATATAAAACTTAGCCAAAGGCCTACGTGACTGTGTCTTCTTTCTTTCTTCTCCCGATCGCTGGTTCCTTCTTCTATTTCGATCACCCGGCCGCAGGCTCACTGCAACCTCTCGATCTGAACCGCGAACACTTCCTCCTCTCTCGGCTGCGAGCCTCTACCTCTATAAAATAGATGCCGATGCTCTTATCCACTCACAAGGAATTCAGATTTGGTCGAATCTTCTGGTATAATTCCTTATCATCCCTTGCTGTTGCGGTTTGAGATTTGAATTTGTTTGTTGATTTTTGATTTCGATTTTCTTCTTCTTTGCTTGAAGATTGGAGATTTGATTTTCAGTTCAACAGAATTTTTGTTGGGTTGAGTTTGTCTTGGTTTGACTTTGATTGTCGAGCGCTCGTCATGTGTTTGTTGAATTATCCTAGTGAGCTTTGTCTCTTGGTTGTATGAATAAATCTGTAAAGAAAATATAATTATAATTAGTGAATGCATATCATAAAATTACTGTGTTTATTGCCTCTCTCACATAATTTAATTCATAAAAATCACTCAAAAAGATATCAAATAATCCGAAATATTTGACTTATCAAATACCCCCAAACCTAATCTTTGCTTGTTCTCAAGCAAACTTTTGAAAACTCTCTTTTTTAAATAAATTTTTTAAATAAAAATGTCACTTTCGTCGGGAACACGATTGCATTAAGCGTATGCAACAAGTCTTTAAATCTCCAGAGTACCCTGCATGACGAGTTATAGTCTCGTGAGGGTTTGGAGCGATGCTACTCATAAACGTCAGATTGTGTCATTGCAATTTATAGATTAGATTCGAGTTAAGGAACCACCTTGCATAATGTAGTATATCATAAAATCACTTAATGTTAACATGTATGAGTTTTTTAGAAGCCAAGAATTTCTTAACTTTTAATAATTTTCAAGTACAGGCAAACAATCTTATACATAGTCTTCTTTTCAATCATCCCATGCTCACTTTTCATACTTCACAGATTATATCCAAACTTAATCAAACAATTGCTAGTTTCAAGTTTATTGCCAACTAAATTATGAATTGATTAAAAGGCTAAGAAAACTTCAACTTTGAGGCTTTATTATATATATATATATATATATATATATTCATTAAGCACTTGTAATTTAGTTCAAAATATCACACTTTTCCTACACTTTTGGTTTCCGAGGCCAAGATTATCACCCATTTTGAAACCACAAGGACTTTTAATCTCAAGGTGACATTTGCTTGACGGGGGTGAAAAAAAGAGACATCCACACACATTTTCTCCCTTATGGTATTGAACTCAATAATATATAGAATATCACGCACATTCCCCATTTATGTAGCCTCAAAGTCAAGTCACAATCTAATTAGACAACTCACACGACTTCTGATGAAAAATTGAGATTTAAAGTATAATATACTAATATAATAGATAATAGATGAAGATGATTAAGTCAAATTAACTAATATTAGAAAAATTCATTCTTACCTCAAAACACTTTACTTGTTAAGGTTACACTTTATTCTATTGACTTATACATATTTTCTGGCGGCTTTTCTATAACATACATCATTAATACAAGACAGAACTCAAAACATGGAATTAATCTATAACTTGGCGTGTTTCTGATTTTTTTTAAGGCATTTTCCCACACCCCAAACCTAAATGAAACATTGCCAATGTTTTAAAGAAAATGCATAAGGAGAGTGGAATGAATGTACCAGATATGTCGAAATGTTATAAAAAATGTGAGGGGTCACCCCCAAACCTGGATTGAACATACATATGGACTCGTAATGACACACATGTTAGCCCAAAACTTCATAACTCAACAAAATTGGGTTGCCTCCTAATAAGCGCTAAGCGTACCGTCTTCAGACAGACACAATTGTGTTCGGTGTAAATTTTTATCGGTTTCGTTCTTTGGAATACTTTCCACTTTCCAGTGTGTCTTTTTGGAGATTTAAGTGTGCTCAATCCCTCCTCTAATCTTGCATTAAATCTTTCACCTTTACTCTTGTTCTTCCTCAGTTTCTTTCTCCTCTTTTTGCGCTTTGTTCTCAACAAAAATTCATGGATAGGGTTCACTCCTTCCGTATCCAAAATCCACTTATTCCCATCTTGTTTGTCCATCAACACTTTGATTTCATCATTTCTCAAACATGAATCTTCACCATGCTCCGATAAAAATCCCAATTCATCAGCATATATCTCCTCAAAACAAAAATTGAAGTTGCGATTGAGTTGGGAGATTTCACATTAATGAATTCAACACCTATTGATTCTTGAAGAAAGAGGAGTTCATCATGAAAGATTTCCTCAAAACTTTGCTCAGTGTAATCAGGTTTAGTACTTAGTGGCTCTAAACATGGTTCTCATAGTGTGAATGACAACATGGGTTGCTTAATGAGAATAAGGGTGAACTTTTGTCCTCACTTTCTTGATCAGGTCTATCATGTCAATAACAAAGCACTCTTCGTCTCTGCTAGGTTCTTGGGTTGCATTGAAAATATTCGACTTTCTTGTTCCCAAAAGAGATGTCCATCGCACCAATTATACAGTTGATGCATGCATTAGCTGTTGCTAAGAATGGGCGACCTAGGATGATGGGAATTTGGGCTAGATTGCGTGTTGATTTCATATCAAGGACTATGAAGGCAACTGGAAAATAGAACTCATCCACCTTAATGAGAACATCCTTAATTAACCCACGTGGCACTTTCATGGAGCGATCAACAAATTGCAAAGTGATCGGTGTGGGTTTGAGTTCTCCGAAGGAGAAACCGTCATAAACCGAGCTAGGTAACAAGTTCAGACTCGCTCCTAGATCCAGTAGTGCGCTTTCGATGATGATGTTTCTGATGACATATGAAATGATGGGGGCACCTGGATTCTTGAGCTTCAAAGGAAATTGATTTTTTCAAAACTGCACTCACATGCTTCCTCAGCATGACTTTTTTTGGAACTTGAGTACGCATCCTATGCTTTTGTGTGCAAAGATCTTTGAGAAATTTAGCATAGGACGAAACATGATTGATGGCGTCAAGAAAGGACAAATTAATTTGGACTTGTTTAAACAACATCAACATTTCATCCATACATGCATCTTTCTTGGTGAAGGGAGGAGTGTTGGCTTCTAGTGCGGCTAGAAAAGGGGCTTTTGGGATGTACGATGTGGGTATAATTCATTCCCATTGTTATTTTTCTTATTCAGGTTAGGGTTTTCTTCCCTATTGTTCTTACTTTTATAAACAATGGTGGGATTTCAGCTAATCTCAGTGCTCATTTGTCCGTCCCTAAGAGTTATCACATCCTTAACTTTCTCATGAAACTGGTTCGATGATTGAATATTAGTAGCCCTGATTGTCCCCTAGGGTTCTCTATGGCTTGGCTGGCTTGGCAATGCTGCATGTTCTCTTCTACTTATTGCTTCAGTTAATCCACTTGGGTTTCTAGTTTGGCAATGGACTGTGTATATGAATGGAGTAATTGCGTGTTCATTTCTAAACCTTCGAGAGCTTGCAATACCTTGTCTTCAAAAATATGGGTTCGACTGAGGAGTAGCTGCTTGCACCCTTAGGTAGGTGTTGGTTGAATTTGGTTCTGATATGGAGCTCTAAATGGCTGAGAAAAGTTTTGAGGTGGTTGATATTGAGGTCTTCAAGAAATATTTGGATGATTCCTCCAGTCAAGATTGTAAGTGTTGAAAAATAGATCATTGATTGGTCTAGAGAAATCTTGGGCTGCTTGATCTTGTTCTTGAACAAATTTGGGTATTATGTAGTCATGGGACCATCACTAACAAAGTGAGTCACTGTGGAACAGAGAGAACACACCTCTTGATGTGTGGAAATGTGAAGGTTGGGACTTCGACTTTGTCCTATGGAAAGAATTTGGTCCAATTTTTGGGTCAACAGGTTCACTTTACTTTGGATGTCTACTGAGCGTTTCTCGTGAAGACCACTTTTCTTTTGGATGATAATGGGTGTGGACTTGTCTGATCGAGAAACGGAAGCATGATGCACTCAAAGTATCAAAAAGTTTTCATGCTTCATCCTCGTTTTTAGTCATGAATGTATCGCTGCATGATGCGTCTACCATTTGGTGGTGTGGTTCGGATAGACTATCGTAGAAATATTGCACCAATTGCTATTTGGGTACGGCATGGTGGGGGCACTTTCTTAAGTGGTCCTCAAGTTATTCTCATGTCTCATGAAATAGCTCACCAGGATTTTGAGAAAACTGGTGATAGCTCTACGTATTTGATTTGTTAGACCTATTGAGTAGTATTTCTTGAGAGATTTCTTTTGCATTTGATCCCATGTTTGAATGGTTACACTTAAAGTCTCAAGCCAACGTTTAGCTTTGTCCTTTAGAGAAAAAGGGAAAGGGGTGAGCCTAAGCGCGTCATCAGGAAAAAAATTGAATCTTCACGGTAAAACACACTTCTAGAAACTCATCTAAATGTTTATAGGGGTCCTCGTTGGTCAGTTCATAGAATGATGGGAGAAGTTGGATTGTGCTGGACTTGATCTTGTAGTGATTTGCATTTGTATTGAGGATACGAATGGTAGAAGCTGTGGTGTATGTGGAAGGAGTGAAGTACTCCTTCATTAGCTTAGCGGTGGAAAGTTCTTCATCCATAGTAATGGGTGGTGTTTTAGGTCTAAGGATTTTCTCAAGTTAGAATTGAAATGAATCAATCAGGATTTTGAGATCTTCTACCTAGCATACACCAAGTGATTTTTTTTATTAGCAATCAACAATCAATTTCTAAGAACTAAGCTTAAACTTAGACACAAATAGGCAACTCCTAACTCATTTGGATTGCTTGCAGGCTTTCCGATTAAACCTGTCAAACAAGCGACTCGGTTCTTTCTAGGTACTTACTATTTTCAGTTACCTTTTATAGACAAGAAAGCTCCTCGGTCCATCGTCCAGGCCAGGTACCGCTGCAATGACTAGGTCACCCTTTTTAGACAAGAAAGTTCTCTCTCGTGAGCTTTAAAGAGTTCACTGAAGTTGTCCTACAACGAGTCCACCTAATAAAGCTTGGAAGTCCTTAGGGACCAACATCTAGTGAATTTTATTTCAAAGGCTTGGGTTAATGCAAATGCGGTTGGTGATTTTGGGCCAAGGAAGGGTGATGAGATTCTCACCTTATGTTGTTTATGGGTTGTGCTCTTAAGTTGTGTTAAAATATGAACACAAATAAAATGCAACAGTCAATTTTGTGAATTTTCTAAATGCAAACTGTAAAATGCATGTCCTACAGAAAATCAGTCTCTACTCTTGAAATGTCATATATTTTATGTTGTTTTTCTTAATTAATTGATGATCAGAAAAGAAAACTTAGCGAAAGATGAAAGATCTAACCAGATTTACGAATATAAAAAACTTTTAGGTCCTTATTTTTGCTCCTCCGGTTTAGCTCTCTTGCTCTTGTTGTACTAGAGAAAAGAAAAAGAAAAAAAATTAGTTTCTATCTTTAATAAAAAAAAACAAGCAAAAATCTCCCCAACAATGGCGCCAAAATTTGATCGTCTTGAAATCGATTGTCGTTAAATCCACAAAATGATACAAATCTAAAAATTGAATCTAAACTACTAAAACAAGTAAAGCAGTGAGATCAAGTCAAACCGCAGGGGGATTTATGTTGGAATTCTTAATAAAGATTGTTGAAATTAATCCAATCAAAGCGAAGACACAAACACTTGAAAGAAATCAATTTAAACAATTCTTGGGTTTCCTAATCCACCTAAATATGTGGCTTGGATTCATGGAGTCATGTACGGCTATTTCATTCACCTAGGCATAATCCATCTATTAGTCATGCTAAAAGCATCAATGGGTATAGATATCTCGGTGATAATGAAAATAATACTAGATTAATGTATGACTAATGTTTCCTAGACATAGGCTATCTCGGATTAACTCCTAGGCATAACCTATCTCGGTTCAATTAATCAAACACTAAAACAAAACACGATTACAATTATCTTAAAAAAAAAAACACCAATTACAACCACATTTTCTAGGCTTCATAATAACCCACGAACAATAATTTACTCACACATGCTTTTTGCAATAAATAAAATGATTCAATTAATTTCATTGCAATATTCAATACAAATTTAGAAATAAATCACAAGACAGAGAGAGAAAAGAAAAGAAGATATAAAACTTAGCCAAAGGCCCACGTGACTGTGTCTTCTTTCTTTCTTCTCCCGATCGCTTGTTCCTTCTTCTCTTTTGATCACCCGGCCGCAAGCTCACTGCAACCTCTCGATCTGAACCGCGAACACTTCCTCCGCTCTCGGCTGCGAGCCTCTACCTCTATAAAATAGATGCCGATGCTCTTATCCACTCACAAGGAATTCAGATTTGGTCGAATCTTCTGTATAATTCCTTATCTTCCCTTGCTGTTGCGGTTTGAGATTTGAATTTGTTTGTTGATTTTTGATTTGGAATTTCTTCTTCTTTGCTTGAAGATTGGGATTCGATTTTCGGTTTCAACAGAATTCTTGTTGGGTTGAGTTTGTCTTGGTTTGGCTTTGATTGTCGAGTGCTCGTCATGTGTTCGTTGAATTGTCCTAATGAACTTTGTCCTTGGTTGTTTGAATAATTCTGTAAAGAAAACATAATTATAATTAGTGAATGCATATCACAAAATTACTGTGTTTATTGCCTCTCGCACATAATTTAATTCATAATAATCACTCAAAAAGGTATCAAATAATTCGAAATATTAGACTTATCAGTTATGCTATCTAAGTTTATTAACAGATATCAAGAGTCTTAACTTAAATAACTTCGTTAAGAGTGAATTATGGTAGGCAATGGCTAAATCTGATTTAGGAGTTAGCGAATGATGATGAATGAAGTGCGCTCATATTGAAGACTAATTTCTTATTGTTTATCTTCTTCACTGTTTTTTACATTCTTCTCAAATCTGGACGTCAACTAGTAATCTTGTTCAAACCCTAAGTCCTCACTTAAAAATCTCAAATCCTTCTCGTCATAATCTCGCAACCTACTTGTTACATTTTTTTCATATTCAAAATTCCCTGAGCTACATGATGCAGACATGAACGATCTTTCATGTTGTATAATCATTAGACTTGAAATCATGAAACTGTTTAGTAAACAATTTCTATGTACTGATTTTCTTACCTTGAAAAGTTCAAATTCTGAATATCTATATTTCATGCTCATGTTCTTCTTCGATCTAATGCTTTAAGCATTTTTGTCATGTCATTCTTTTTGATTTGATATGTTATAAATATAATTCTTTTAGAAATCTTTAATTGTAGAATTTAAGGAATAATTTATGATGAATCATTGGCTAGTTCGATGGTGAATACATTTAAATTCGTGAAAAATATTCCTCAAACTTTTTTCCCCCTATTTTTTGATTGTTTGCCTAAAATATTTTTTGCTCTGAAAGAACCTAAGTATTTTCCCACATTTAACTTCCTATAGGTTTAACATAGGTGTTGTTGAATTGGTTCAAATACTAATATTTGAGTCAATAACATTTTTTATTTATGTAACTTCTATTACCTTGTTTCTTGAATTACTATTTGCTAAATTAGTTGAAGAGACTGAATTGTGTATTATTGATGAGAGACATGTCTGAGAACATATAATAATTACAATTGCATAATAAAAAGACTATTAGTCCTAATATAGTTAGTATTACAATCCTATTTTTAATATTATTCTTTAACACTCCCTCACAAACTCGTGATGGATGAAATATTGTGAGTTTGATGATGAGTAGTATCTGTTGGAAAAATCTGGAAGTCGATTTCAATCCCACATGGCGCTCGTCGATAACTGATGAACGAAAACTTTCAGTCTTTTACATCTCGCAAACTCATGATGGATTGAGAGTTTGGTGGTTGCGTGTGGATGACGAGAAGATGGTAGACTTTAGAGAAAGTGCAAGCACTTGTTGGTTTCATGGTTGAGTGTGCCTTCTGAGAGGTACCTCCCCTGCTTCATCTCTCGTCCTCCTTGGCACTTCCCACTAGAAGACCTAGGTGAAACATGTATGTTGATGATGCCTCAAATAAATTGGGTCTTGGGGAGGGAGTCGGTATGTTCAGCCCGAGGTACTCATTATCCACTCTGCCCTGTTAGCTAGAGTTTCTGGCATCCAACAATGGAGCAGAGTATGAGGCTATCATAGAAAGGTTAGACTTGGCCGAGGCAGATTTGACTAGTTGACTTGCAGACTCGGCGAATTGAATTTGTGTTCTATGGAAATCACATTGAGTTTACTCAACGAGTCAACTGGATAGAGAAATGAGATTGGTGAAGGAGACGAGTTGTCACGAGTGATGTGCTGGGGGTTTTGTGGAGACAACTCGGCAAGGCTGGTGGGGGTGGAATTGAGATTCACATGGTGGATAGTGGCCCCACGCTATGTGAGTGCGGCACATCACAGGCGTGCGAGATTCACAAGGTGGATAGTGTCCCCACTCTGTGAATGCGGCCCAACACGTGTGTGATCAACCTGTGGATGACAATTATAAGAGAAATATTTTGATAGGTTTAGATACCATGTTAAATTAGTTGAAGAAACTGAATTGTGTGTATATATTTAATTAGAACAATGATTGAATTGTGTATATATTTGATGAGGGCAATGATCGAGAAAATAGGCATTACAATTGCATAATAAGAGAACTCCTTCTCCTAATACAATTAGTATTTCAATCCTAATTCTAATACTTTTCTTTAGCACTATTTCTAACTAATGTTATTATATGTAATCTTTTCTGTTGTGAGATTATTAATTGAGACTGTCAAATATGCAAAATCTGTATCTTACATTGTGCACTCAAATGGATACTAATGGCTTACTCGGTATGTAATAGTTTTTATTAAATGGAACTTATAATGGATGAGATATCAATTGTCTTGTTTACTTTTTTAACTGCTCTAGTGACCACTTAATTAACCTTCTCTATTGTCCTCATGTTCTTTGTTTTATCTTTTCTTTAAAATGTTTCATGTTTCTTTAGTAATCATAGGGATACTCACCCTTCTTCCACTAACTGCTGGCTGATCACCTCCGTGGCTATTCTGCGCTAAAACTTGACTGCCTAATTTTCCAAATTGGTAGCAAGTCTAGATACGACAGTTTACTTCCCCAATTTAGTTACCCATTCATGTTCATTTTCCTGCATCCATATCACATTATCTTACAAGTATAGCTAAGTATGTAGCAATTTAGTCCCTAATCCTGGAATCAAAGGCTCTGTTACAATATAAGGGTTGGTAAAATCAGCATGCAGCTTAAATTTTCAATTGGGAAACTTGATTTGATCTTAGCTTAGAGAATTTAAGGGAAACAACTACGAACTTAAATCTTCACCATTAATATAATCATTTCTGATAATTTTTTACTTTTTTTTTGCCATGCTGCAAAGACCGCATCATGCACCACCTCGTTATTCTGTGGCAGTTCCTGGCAAAAGGAATTCATCTTAAGTGGAGATTCCTTATTATTCTTGTCATGCCTCGAGGCTCTCCTGATGCATGATATAAAGGACTCCAGGAGATGCCTCCTTTGGCTGACATTCTCCAGAGATGTCTTGGTTGGCAATGTCAAAATATTCTCCTTTGATGCACCCCAGATCATCCATCAAAAACAGGGGGGAAACTGCGTTACTTAAGATGATTTGTGGAATGATTGTGATAATGCAAGTAGTCTATAATATGTGAGAATTTGTGGCCGAGAATCAAGATGAGTCTCAACTGCTGCATCTGTTGCTTTGTTGTGCACAGAAAAAAGTAATAAAGCAGGTCAAGCTAGCTTCAGAAGCCTGATGGCTTGTTTCTTTTTCTTTTATCAGTTTTAGAAATTTCAACTCTTGTGAAATTTAATATCTTCTATGAAATCTCAATCAAGATCACAAGGCATTTCTAATTACAAGAGATTCAAAACCTAAGTGGTTATTGTTTGATGAAGAATTGAGGAGAGCCCTGCTATATATCTGGATTGATATCCATTGCCAATAATGAAATATTGAATTATTTTACAGAATATCAATTTTGGAAAGATTGCTTTGTATGGGGGTTCACCCACCGTCTATTCTCTGTGAATATATTCTTTGCGCTTAAACTTACATATTATTGATCTGAGTTTTGGGACTTTAGAAAAGGATTGTGAGGTTTTGGTCACAGAGATATTGCACATTTTTGAGTTAAATTAAATGTACATGGGGAACTCAGCTATCTCAAAAGGCTCGTTTTAACTTTCATTTGAGATTTTGGATATTTTCCCGACAGTCAATCATTATGGTTGGTGCTGTGATACTCCGGATTGTGATACCTGTGGAATCTTGAAATCATGGAGAAGCTAAAGTGACACTGATGTAATACAGAAAGGGGGTTGGAGAAGAAAGAGGGAAGAAATTAGGGTTTTGAGGGGATAAAGATAGGATTTGAGCTTCAGTACTCAGGAGATCTATCTCTCACTCCGCACATCAGCATGCAAAGATTAAATTTCTAAAGCACATCACCATGCTTCAACAAAAAGGGAGTTTAATTTCGATTTATCATAATCTAAATAAAACACTACAAGACTTGGCTTATATATACTCTACAAAGAAGACTTTCCCATCATAGCCGATGTGGGAATAAAAAAACACATTATCTAAAATAAAATAAGTAAAAATAGACTCTTAAATAATAGTTAAAGTGATTTTCATTATTCTCCCTGGCTTAAAAGTATTCATCTCCTGTGGATGCAATGATAATAGATAGAAGGCACGATCGGTTAGAACGAACCACATCTCGCATCAATCAAATAAAGGTGATGGTCGGAGAATCAAAACTGATGCATCATGCCGGAGCCACGGTGATGGATGTGGAACTGACTTTCGTGATCAACTGTCGGCAATCAATGGTAGCTTGAGTAAGATATATCCATCAAAACAACTCAAATCAGCTCCGTTGAAAACTGAACCGCATACCAAGACGCTCAACTCCTGTGAACATGCCTCATTTAGAAATATCTGCAACGAGTCGTACACATCAGGCGGCCTCAGGGATAAGAGAACCCTCATAGTTGATAAAGAGGCAATAGCTCGATGATAGGCTCCACTAGACGATCTACAGGGGTCTCAATAAGAGACTTTTTCACTCTGGCTTCAAATCTGGCTCATCAATAACTTCTAGATCCGGCTCTGGCTCATCAACAATTTTTGGGTCTAGCTCAGCCTTATCAATAATTTCTGGCTTTCAAACATTATCACTAGGGACTACTAATATGTCGACTCTCCCCGCGTAACTGTATCCTCTTTAATATGGAATTGTAATTCGGAACTAGTTTGAAGATAAGGTCAAGTTTCTCTAGCATGCAGAGAGGTTCTCTTTCATGTCGTCTGGGGCTCAGTTACGAAGTCAATGCTTCAAACAGAACTCGAATCAGATTCTGAACATGCCCAAAACAGACTCCAAAAATAAGTTGTACTGCTGATGTGAACAGTGGCGGCTCAGACGAGCCGATGACATCAGTACTGTTCAGTTGACGTCAGTTATCGACTCGGTTCGACGGCTAGGCTTGACGACTCGGCTCACAGTCAGCTCAGTTTGAGCCGATGACGTCAGCGAGTGAGGCACTGACATCAGCGACGACTCGTGGGTCGGGTTAGCTGCGAAGCGGGCTTAATAATCGCTGGATCCAAGTTCGACCTGAAATAGAACGGTTCTTGACTTAGACCCGATCTGGGTTTGGGTCGGATTTGCGGTTAGATCTGATCGACCTAATCAGATCGCAGCAGACTCATGAAATCTTTGGCGTGACGGCGGTGACGGCTTTGGTCGGCGACGGTGGAGATGGTGAGGGCAAGTGACGGTGGGTGCTGTTGTCGAGGACCGACGCCAGTGGATCTATCGACGGCTATTGTTGGAGATGACGGCGGAAACTCTTCATTGGTCAGTGACAACTGTTGAAGAGATCTCCTAGTTTGCGAGGTGGAGACTCGACAAGGAGACGACGAGGTTGTGAACATATGGTAGTTTGATTGGCGGCGAGGGTGAGATCAAGCCGAGGTTGTCAGCGCAGAACATTAGCGTCAATTTAGCGTTGATCGTCATCGTGTAAGCGGAAGGCGTGGGCGGTGGAGGAGGAAGGAAGAGTTGGTGATTGCTAAGGGTCTGAAGGCGGCGGCCCGAGGCGGTTGGAGATCTGGCGGCTGGAGGCAGTGATGGGTTAAGGTTAGATGAAGGTGGAGGGGAGAGGAAGATGAACCGTGGCTGTGGGATTATTTTTTTTCCCCTTTCCTTTCCTTTTCTTTTTTTCCTTCTTTTTTTAACTTGAATTCGATCTAGGGTTTCGGATTTTTGTGGTGGAGGCTAGGGTTTTTGTGGAGGGCAAAATTTTTTGCGTGGAAGAAGACAATATTAGGATTTTAAGCTTTGATACCAAACTGATGAAATACGGGAAGAAGGAGAAAGGGGGAAGAAATTAGGATTTTAGGGATAAGATAAATTTTGGTTTTAACACCAAGGAGGTCGCTTTCCCACTCAGCACATCATTAGGCAGAGATTCAATCACAAAGCAAAACTTACAATGCAAAATAAAGAATTTTTAAATCAACTGAAGTGAATAAAACACTACAAGACTTTGCCTTATATACACTCCTACAAAGAAAACTTCTCCATCATAACTAATGTGAGACTAAAAACACACTATCTAAAATAAAACAAGTAAAAAGAGATTCTTAAATAATAGCTTGAGCGATTCCTATCAACCACAAGTGAGAATGAATAGGAAAAGGAGGACAATTATTACAAGGATAAATTTAGTGTTTGAAGCTTTTAAAGAAAAATGGATTTCATTATGGTTTATCTTCCTGATCAGAACAATGGAGAGAAAAAGAATCCTTAATCCAAATACCATGAATCAATTGTCTGATCCAAGGGTAGTGATGAGGAAAGACGTGATAGTACTTTAGTAATGTCAACATGGGTGGGGCTTAACTATAGTAAGCATGATTTTGGTGGTGGTTTTATTAGATGTACTCTATACAAGCCCTTCACACGTTAAGTTTGGTTTTACTTTTTTTGTGCTTTGTTTTCATCCTCTCTGCCTTGTGTCAGTGTCATATAAGGTTCATTCTTACTTATTTGTATGCTTTTTTATCACACTCACACAAGCGCACGCGCTTGCGCGCGCACACAAATACACACACACACACACACACACACTCTCTCTCTCAGGCACATGGCACCCCAAAAACACACACACACACACACACACAGACCTTTCTCTGCCAAATACAAAGGTAGGAAAAATAGCATTTTTGTTTGGATTGAAGATGTTCTTGATAATTAGTCACAAATCTCCCTAGGTCAATCTTTGTTTTCATAAATGTGTTTCATATACTACTTGATAGGATAACGGTCATTTTTTATGTTATTTTATTGAACAGATAGCCATACTTACATCCATCTATATTCATGTTTGGTTATTACTATAAGCTCGACAAATGTGCAACTTGGATGGGGACCCCAAATATGGGTTGAGGATTAACCTCGACATGACTTGGCATCATGGAACTCATCAACCCGAGCATAACCGTTCACAATTGGCTTGGGTTAGGTTAGGATAGGATCTCATTCAAGGTCTAGTTCATGTGGAGTTGCAATCTCTGGGGCGAACGTTGTGATCTTCGAGAGGAGATGAAGGCAGTGAAGTGGGTGGGGGAAGAGGAATTGGAGATGATAGGAAAAAGATAGTAAGAAGTACAAAAGGGAGGAAGGTGTGGCAGACTCGTCGGTGGTATTGCACCGGCAGTGGGGTAGCAAGGTGATTGCAACAAAAAAGAGGGAAAAGAACACATGTATGTGTTAACCAGTGAACCTAACATCGTACTTGAATCTTATCTTACCTACACTTCTTAAATATTGGACACAGGTTGAGTCTGGTTGCGCTATTTCTAGATCAATACACAACCATTCTAATTAGGTTGGTTCTTTTTATATGAACCTGACTGCTCAATTTACACCTCCTAAAGTGTGGTAATGTAGTTTGGAAGGCAACATCCTTCTTTTGTCGTCCTATTCAACCAACAATGGTGGAGAGTCATCAACCTAGGTAACATCCTTCTTTGTCATCCAATTCAACCAGCCATGAAGGAGAGTGATCAATCAAACTCCTGAATGCTTTAGTTTGGTATCATCAGGTACACCAACTGTACCTTGTGAAACACGGAATATTTCAACCAAGTACATATAACCTTAATTATGTATCAACTATATATGGCGATGCTCTAATACGTGACAAGTAACTACTGGATGCACCTTTTCTGTACCTTAAGGCTTCAAAACCTGGTTTACATATTTTAGACTTGGACAACATCAGGTGTATAATTTTTAATTTCTGTCCTTTTCAAAATCTAATAAAATGTTGATGATGTTTTTCTTTTTGTTGCCATTTCTGTCCTATTTTGCCTTTTCTGGCAACTTGGTGGATTAGGAGTGTTGAGTATTACTGATGTACAAGTTGCATGTTGAAATTGCTTTTTTGTTCTGAGTACTATTGTCACGCACCTGCAGCCCCCGTCTTGCTTTTCTTTTTTATCCAATGAGTAAAGGAAAAATGGAAGTCATTTGCTTTCTTTGATTGATTAATGCTCTTATCAAACTCGTTGATATTGGGTTACGGATGAAAGTAATACAGGACAATAATTGATTGCAAAATGAATGAATTTTTAATAATAGAACAAGTGGGATCACATTCCATGGACAAGTGAATGTCAAATCATAAAGTCACCACCCATCAGGATGGGCCATTGTGTGGTTACTCCATTGCAGTTTTTCTGCACTGTGGTGGCATTTTTCTCTTTTCATAGTATATACAATAATATATAAATATTGTACAAGTCCATGATATTCTTTCAAGGGATATTAGAGCTTCATATTTTATCCAAATAAAATTGAAATCTCCCCCAAGGGGCTGATACTCATCAGATTTTAGAAAATAGATGCAGAAGGGTCTATTTGGTATGGCAATATTACTCATTTGAACTAATGATTTTATGTGGGACTTAGACCAGCGATAATGTACTGATATAACCGATACCTCTTTGTTCTTCAGTTTGGAAAGTCCCTTGCCATATAAAAGTTTTTTAATTTGTGCAGTTTATTATTGCAAATTCTCTCACTGGTCCTCTCACTTATAAACAATCAATGACCTGCTGTATTTGCAGGGGCGCTTTGAATTACTCTCATTATCTGGTTCCTTCATGCCAACTGAGAATGGAGGAACAAGGAGCAGGTCTGGTGGAATGAGTGTCTCATTGGCAAGCCCTGATGGTCGGGTTGTCGGGGGAGGGGTTGCTGGTCTTCTGGTTGCTGCAAGTCCTGTGCAGGTAATGCTTTCCAGATGATCTCTGCTGTCTTTAATTAGTTCTATTCTTTCATAGATTAACATGTTGCTCGCTATTCTACCTGTGAGGAACTCCAATACTGATAGCCATGCAGTAGAATCATGCAGTCCATTTTAAATCTTTTGATTATTACAAACTTTTGGTAGGGTGATTTATTCACTTTTTCATGTTGAAAATTCTATTAGCGAAATGTTACGTTCTTCAAAAGTAGCGTATCTCCTGCAGTAAGAACTGGTATTGTAAGTAGGAGTCCACTGGTCCAAATCCTGTGGGTGTCGTGGGAGGAGGCTCCAAAGAAATTGTCACATCTTGTCTTTAGAACTTCTTGTGAAGCCATGATGTCAATAAATCAAGGCTTGATAAGATTTAAAATTGGTGCTATCAGATTTATACACCCTCAAAAGCAACAAGCCAGCTATTCAGATAGATACTTATAATATCTTGGATACTTCATGCATACTTGCCAGATGCCCCTACAACAACAGAAAATTTGTAATGTACACCAGAAGTATCAAAGATGTATAAGAGATGTATACGAAACTCAAATCTATTTAAAATCTAATGCACGGAAGATAGGTTATAATTCCATTTCTCTTGTAGATGTATATATTTATTTAATTTGTCTGGTCCACCTTTTTACGATGAACTGTAACTCTTGATCTATAAAAGTTGAAATTCTTTTATATTACCTAAATTATTGTGTTTTCAACTGTTTTATTTGTACCCTTATTTATCAATGTTATAGATAGATATGGAATAACTCACAGTCACATACAATTTGATTATTGCCATATCCATGTCATACTGTATTATGGATTTTAGTAGTTTTCGTATACATATATATGCCAGTATTTTTTTCATATTCGTATCCTATAATTATACGAGTGCAATCTAGCAAGCCAGCAGTACCTAAATAAGTTTGAATTTCCACAACTTGTCAACCTTTATGTTCGATTATCAGGTTGTGGTGGGAAGCTTTCTGCCAAGTTACCAGCTGGAGCAGAAGACAAAGAAGCCAAGATATGAGACGACATCAATCTCTGTGCCGGCAGCTGCAATCCCAATACCCAGCAGTGAGATGGAGGAGACTTACGGCAGTAGTGGCCATGGACCGCAGAGTTCAACACCAAAGCGGAACCTCGCGCCATCTTCATCTTTCCGGGGAGACAACTGGTCTGCTTCTCCTCTACGCTCAGCACCTGAACCGAGGAACTCTAATACGGACATAAACATATCTTTGCCTTGAGGTTAAAATGTTTATCGTTGCTCGCCTGTGAGATATCATACTGACCGGAACTCGCATCTCCCTCCGGCACAGCTGGCCTCCCACTTGTAGTGCAACCAAAGATCTGTTATCTTCTCGTCCCTCTAACTAGTTCTGTGTAACATTTCATGTGGATTTGTTTTTCAACTGATGGTAGGACTGAAGAAGAATTTTTTTTTTTTCTTTTTTAATGAACTCCTTAGGGTTCTAGATTTGTGACTTTATTGACTTGATAATTTGCGGTTGTTAATTGAATTGTCGGTTTCTGTATTTGTAACACCTGATTTTATTTTCAATGGTGGCTGAACTCAAACTTTAAATTAGTGATCTTTCATTTTATCCAATGTGAGTGGGTTTCTGACTGCTATTTCCGTGAGTTGCTTGTCAAGTTTTTTTTTTTTTTTTTTTTTTTTTTTTAATGCAGTTCCCTGATCCAATTTTTTGGATGAAAGAAAAGCCTTGTAAATTGCTTGTCACACAGCAGTTGCCTTATTCTTCGAGCATGTGTGGCCTCCTCTACCTTGAGGTCTCCACTAATTGCATGAAGAAAAGCGTCACATAACATAAGCAGCAGCGAGCGCATGTTAGTAAAAATGTTAATGTAGTAGAAGTTTAGGTTAACGAGGTCCTTCGATCACAAGGGGATGGTGATTTCATGTCCCTTGCCCTAACACGACCACACTTGTTATAGGAAGCTCTAGGTTCAAGTTCAGGTCAACGGCCTGTTTGTTTTCTTTTTTTTTTTTCTCTTTTTTCTTTTTTTTTTGTGTGTGTGTGTGTGTTTTTGTGTGTGTAGGGGAGCTCGCAGATCGAGGTCAGGCTTGATATTTTTTATTCTCTCCCCTCTCTCTCTCACCTCTTTCCCCTTTCGTCTTCCAACTCCCTCTTTCTTCTTCCAAGACCTAGTTTCCCTTCATCCATTACAATTATTATTAGCATTTAATCCGTTCATCAATTACAATTATCATTATAGCATTCTTAATCTCTATTCTTGTTCAACTCATGATTGCTCAAAATTTTGATGAGGGGAATTAAAAATGTACTATTCTTTTCAAAGCTGACATTTTTTTAGCTGCAACACTGAGATGTTACTCATTTCTGACCCAAAATGGTACATTTACGACTAATCAAACGACATCCAACACTTGTAATTACAAACATTATATTCAAACTCAAGTTAAAGGGATAGATATAGACCCAACTTTCTATTTATGTTCTTCATCTTTGTTCACTTTTCGACGCTTAATGTCACACATGACTCTTTACACTTTTCAAGATCCAAATCACAATGTTGTCAGCTCTCTCACAAAACCTCTCCATCAACCTTATCTTCTCCTGCCCTCTACGGACATAATCAGAAATGTACGTAAATCCCTTTCCGAAGAAAAGAAAATAATACATAAATCGTATTTGATCAGAATAACACAGGATTGCTCAAAACAATGAGCCAACAACCATCACAAGGCTTTCCTTCAGTGAACCTGAAATGACTCATTATGATGAGGATCCTCATATGAAAAATTTGTTTTATTAATAACATAGCTCCTTCAGACGAAACAATATTTTAGAAGGAAATAGACATACAATGTCCTTCTGATTTTCCAACAATTCAGGAGAAGGAAAACTGGGAGAAAAAGAAATCAATGACACTTTTATAGACTTGGTGTTCCTTTGATCCAATCTAACAAGCCTTGTCGAGTGACATTTCCTTGAGATTGTACGCAAAAACCGTACTCTTGAACAGAATAAGAATTGCATCTTCAAATGGATGCAAGCCTGTTGCGTATTAGTCTATGGACTCATATACTTCAATCCAAATTTTTGATGAAGAAGAGAATTCAACTTTTCTTGCTTTGCAATGTTTAGCTTCTCTCTTTTGTCTTTCTTCTTGCTTGCTTTTCGACACCAACATATGAACCCTTTATATAGGATTGAAGTACATAAAAGTTACATGTTTTTACTAACATTGAGTTAATGCAAAGGTTACTCATGTAGTAATTAGACCTTAGGTTACTAGCTTTATTTTGATTTTAATAAAGAGAACTTCAAGTTTGTTTAATTAATTTCATATCTTCAACAAATCACCCCCTCAAACCCTCAGCGTAGTCATGCCAAGCTTGTTTCTTAATCTTTTGAATGCACCTGTCAGTAGTGTTGGCCCAAAGGCCCATCACTCTAGTTTTGATGATGATCAACTCATGTAGTTATGTTTACTAATGATCTTGTGTTTAATTAGTGACAGATTCATGATCAAGATCTTAGTTGGTGCATAGCTTCAACAAAGGATTTAGAGTCAAGTTTTGGAGCTAGCACGGTGTTTGGACCAAGTCAAGAAGGCTTCAAGTGAAAACTTCAAGAAGATGAAGACTTGAGTCTAGATTTGTTTTAGAAGATTTTATTTTTAGTTAAAATGTAAAGGATAGAGTAGTTGGTGGATTGCTCAAGTACTTATACACACACACACACACTCTTGATAGTTTTTTTTTACAAAGATTTTCAATTTTAGAAAATACATGTTTGGATTTTGGTTTTCAAGTTTACATATCTTTTAGCCAAAATCATGTTTAGTGCATAATGTCAAAAACATAGATATTTCACCATGTTTGTGTAGTGGATCATATCCATACACACTATGCTTTAAAAGTTGTTTAAATATCTTGTTTTTGTATTTGGTGAAGTTTTGGAAAACAAGTTTTAGAAAAATCAAGTTTGGAAAAATACCATTTTGTTTTAAGCCAATTTTTTCAACTTACAAAAATAGTCCAAATCATTTGTAACATGCCTTGATTTTGTGCAAGCATGTTTGTTTATCAAAGTATATTGGTAAAACTATTTTTGTAGATTTTTCAGTATTTTATGGGATTTTATTTCAATCAAAAGACTAAGTTTTTATCCCTTAAATATTTCTGACCTAGAGCTGGCTGGCAGGCCAGGTTGGTCGACCGCACGGTCGACCGCACCAAGGGCCGGTCGACCTTGCGGTCGATCGACGTGCACAGAGCCGTGCACGTCTGGCAGTACAGTGGGCCGGCCGACCGGACGGTCGACCGGACCAGAGAGCTCTGCTCTCTGTATCTGTGGCGGTCGACCGAGCGGTCGACCGGTAGCTCCAACGGTCGGAAATCAGACCGTTGGCGGTCGACCGGACGGTCGACCGGTAGGCCTGACAGACCCCAACGGCTAGTTTTTCTGAGCCTATAAATTTGGGGGTTTGGGCATTATTTTTCACTAAGATTTTGGGAGAGATTTCAAGCCAGTTTTTCTATCCTTTCAAAAGGTTTTCTCCACATATTTGAGAGCAAATATTTCCAATCAAAAGGAGAGTTTTATAAAGAGTGTTTAAAAGAGATTTCTTTGAGTTTTCCTCCACCATCTCTTTCCTTATTTTCTCACACAACACTTGAGCTATCCATTGCTATATCTACCTATAGGAGTGTTATTGTGAGAGGATTTTAGGTGATCAAGAGTTGTGATCACCAAAGTTCATCTTCGTTCCTTTGAGGAGGCGGACGGTTGTATTCGCATTGTTTCGGGTCCTAGTGGGGACTCGGTGGTTTCGAGTTCGTGTGTGAACTCCGTGTTTGAGGTGCGGCCTCGGCGAGCCGGTGGCTTGCGGTGTGTACGGACTAGGGAGTCCGAGAGTTGTAGGTGTTGCGGCACCGGTGATCCATTGGGATCGATTATAGTGGAAATCCTTCGTGTGTCGAAGGCGGGGATGTAGAGCAAGTGTGCTCGAACCTCGAAACAAATCCCTTGTGTTTGCGATTGCTCACTCTCTCTCTATCTCTTGTTTATATCTTGCATGCTTAAATTGTGCTCATCTTTATATGCTAGATATACCTTGTGTGCTTAATTGATATACATGCTTGGTTGTTTGCTAACACTTGTATTTAACCAAGAGAGCCAACGCGGCACCTCAACCCTTATCTAGGGGAATCTAGAGGAGTTTGTCCAGAGCCCTTCACAGGGAATTCGGCAACACTCTTGTGTTATACATATCATAGTGTTTAGTGTAATATTTTGTTTAGGTCATAATAATTTTTAATTCCGTATTATTTGACATTAAGTGACCATTAGATTAGCCATCACCTATTCACCCCCCTCTAGGTGAACTTACAATTGGTATCAGAGCCAAGTGCTCTTGATTTGGGTCTTACAACCTAGACTTAAAGATTCTCATTTTAGGCTAATCACAATATTTGTACACACACCATGGGCTTCATGTCACCTCCCACCTTTGACATTCTTAACATTCAAATTTGGAAGGTTAAGATGTCTTTGTACCTCAAAGCCCTAGGCATCCATGTTTATCTTGCCATCACTAAAAATGATTATTGTTTAAATGGTAAGAATTTTGAGACTAATGCAAAAGCCCTAAATGCTTTGAAGTCAACCCTAAATGATGAATATTTATCTAGGGTTTCTAACATTGACTCGGCTTTTGTAGCTTGGAACATCATCCTCTCCCTTGGCGAAAATGATCAATACTATGCGGGGAGTGACTCGGATGTTGGAAGCGACATCTCCAATATATGCTATATGGTCCAAGGGGATAACCCCCTTGAGGTAAACACCGAATCCGAGTTAGATGATGAAAACATGTCATATGATGAGCTTACTTCATTTTGTCAACTATTGCTTGAGAAATATGACATGATTAAGAAAGAAAAATAAAAATTTGAAAAAGAAATTTGATTGCATGCATATAGAAAATGATTCTTTTAGAAATAATATTGCATGTTTAAAAAAGAGAATGAGAATTTGAAAATGAAAATATTTCCTTGTTTTCCAATTGAGTGATCTTTGTGAAGGAAACACAAATTTGAAAAATGAAATTATTTTGGTGGAAAAACAAAAAGAAATTATTTTTCAAGAAAATAATTCTTTAAAAAGAAAGATTTGTGAAAAAGAAAAAGAATTTGTTTCGAAAAAGAAAAAGAAAAATGATTTTATATCTCATCATGCTTTACATGCCACCACTAATGAGATTAAAGATTTGAAAAATAAAATGGATTGTTTGAGTTCAACTTTGAACTCTTGTGCATTTAACCATACTAGATTGGAGTCCTTATTTTCAAAGAAACAAACTCCACACATTCATGCACATCATCATCATGCATATGCTTATGTTGCACGTCACAATTACAATCACACTCATAAGCATTCTAAGGTGTACAAGTGTACACATTGTGGCCGCAAAGGCCATCTAGCAAAATTTTGTTTTGATAATTGCATGTTTTAAATTTTGCTAATAAAAATTGTTGGGTTCCATTAAATGCTAACCCCGTGGACCCAAAAGAAAATGGGTACCAAACTCCCACCTTTTGTTTTTGATGTAGGTGAGGGCTCTCACAAGACGTGAGATTTTGGTGCTTGGTGGTGGTTGCATGGACTTGATGGACATACTTACTTGATGCACCGCTATCAAGGAGGTTTGGTCGGACAACCACCATGTTTTGGAGTTTTTGGAGCATAGTCTATGTTGGTAACTATCTCTTAAAACTCTTAGTTTATTTACATGTTTTTTTTCATTTGATGATCATTTGAGCATGTTCATGTTTTATGCTTCATGTGGTAAATACTAGTTAAATGTAGTTTTTATCAAAACTTGCATGTATACATGTACAAATAGTGAGAACAAATTGATTCATATATGTTTGCCACTACATGCTCATTTGTTACCCACTATATGCACATGTATAAGTTAGTTTTGATGATTCTTCATTTACACTTGTTTTGCCTATTTCATGTTTTACTTCATGTATATGCATTTTTATTCAAATCTAATAAATATACATGTATACCCGTGAGTCCTCTTGCCTTAATACAAACATCATTAATAGACTCTTTTATGTTTGGATATGTATGTGTAATGTTAGGATTGGATAAATCATACATATACCTAGAAGTGTGTTTTGTTTTAATGAAAAATGAATTTTCATATTTGTTTGATAAAAATGAATTTTTATGATTTAAAAATGATACTCACACTTTTAGAGCTTCAATGATTATTTTCATGAAAATGCTAATTACATGATTTTTGAACACTCACACATTTATTTTTGTCATGACTTAGTTCTTGGACATATTTTTGAGCTTTATAGACTATGAGTGTGTAAAATTTTGTGTATTTAGTATGATTTATGATGAAAAACATATGATTTGGTTTCATGTTTTTGAAGGATCTTTAACTAGTTTTTCAAAAATTAATTTAACTAGTTATTTATTCTCAATGTTTATAGATATTACACATGATCCTATTATTGTTTCAATTGGTATCATTGAATCGTTTCAATTGGTATCAATTTGACTCTATTTTTTGTATATACTCATTTTTTTTCTTATATATGTATGTATCAATGTCAATTGGTATACTCATTTTTTTTTCATACATATATATGATTTTAATGTGCTTAACTTTCAATTGTTCACATTTGTTTTAAAGCACAAAGTTGTTATGATAAGAAAATAAAAATTTTAAGAAAATTCTATTCTCAAGATTTGTTTTATTGAGAAAAATTCAAAATTTTGTTTCATAAGAAAAATTCAAAATTTTTGAGTTGTATTGCCTATATGCAAGGAGAGCTTAACATCTCTTCTACATATAAATTCATGTTGAGTGTATTGTATATTGAGGAGCTTGACAACTCTTCTTTATGTGGTACACGTGTGTAGGGGGAGCTTCACATCTCCTCTTATGCATTACATATTATACGTTATGTGAATTAGGGCTTGTCATCCTCTTTCATGTAATGTATATGTGTAGGGAAGTTACTTAACGTCTTCCTCTTCATGAATGTATATCGCATATAAACTTTTTTATTGACTTTTTGTTTGCACCCCTTATTGGTCTCTTTGGTTATGACAAAAAGGGGGAGAAAAATTTTGTTTTACTTTAACCCCTTGTTGATGATTGACAAAAAGGGGGAGAAAGATTTTGGTTTAGTTTATATGCATGTTTTAGAAAAATTTATGTTTATGCATATATGTTTTGTTTGCAATAGAAGAAAAAGATTTGATTTGTTTTATGCTTGTTAGCATGTTTATCTCCTTACATTTACATACATATTCATGTGCTTCATGAATATATTTATTATTTTGTGTTATGCATGAGTTAAGGGGGAGCTTCTTTGAAGCTTTACTTTAATCCATGCAT